>ML284277.1:0-46375 GCA_005239495.1 Nicotiana undulata
CAGTAACATGAAATTCATGATACATATATACACATAATCTTTTTAAAACATCCGCCTCTGTGGCATCATCATCATCATTGAGCATTCGCCTTAGTGGGCATCATCATCATCATATCATACCCGGCCTAAAAGAGGACTCGGTAAACCCAACTGATCAGTGGTTGCACAATAGGTGCCATACCCGGCCGACTATAGCGCGACTCGGTATAGTAAAATAGATACATATATATAATGCATGTAGGACTCATTGGAATCATGTTCTGAACATTACGGAGAGACGTAAGGTCGATATTCTCCGTACACATCATTAGGGCTAACTCTTCATCGGGAATCTTATAAGAATCTGGAGTACCAACAACATTGATAACATAAGAATAAGAGAAGCAACCTCAACATCAATTGTTCCATAAGAAGGGAAACAATGTAAGTACTGCTAGCTTCTAAGAGTAGAGTATCTTTGGAAGCTCGTTCATTGCATTATGTACAATCGGAGTCGTGCAAAAGAAGGAAAGGGATAGCCTCACATACCTTGTATATACTGTCCCAACCTCAAGCTACGCAAATGTCACAACTCCTTAATCTACAATAAGAGAAACGACACTATTGTTATCGTTTAAGCGCCATAACTATTATGTATCGACCACAACCTATTTTACGATGAAACGGACAGCACCTCCCCTATTTATATGACTTCACACAAGTCAAAACAATCACCTAACAGCCCAAACAACATCAATAATAATCATATTGAGCCTCCCAAAACAGTCCATATACAACCTAATTACTTCACACATAAGACGACCACCGTAGTCGTGTCAAACGACCCGGAAATGTTACAACGAACAACCAGATCACAACCCTACATCTATATGGTTTTTATCCACACCCTTCCTCATCCAAAACTCCACAAAACAGTAGTAAAACACGCATCCCAACAGCAACACAAAACAGCCCGCTACAAGTCAAATAACTCGAACTCACGGCTTCCGATCGCCGTCCCGTGAATTCTAACTATTAGGAAACACATTTATCAAACTTCTTTGATATTCAAACCCTTAAATACAGATATTAGACATTTATTAACTATGAAGTAACTTCCAAAACTCTAACTACAAAGAAAAAGAATAGGCGGTATAATGACACTTACGTCGTAGGGATCGTTTTGATGTTATTGCTTCTCGATTTCATGCCCGGGATGATATTCTTATTTGAAACCCTAGTAGATAGCTTGAGGTTATGTTTATGTGTGTTCTATGGTCGTTTTATGCTTAATAATGAAGATAAAGCCGACCTAATGTTTATATATATCAAGTTTGGAAAAGTCAAAGAGGTGCTAGCTTGGCACCCTAGGATTGGTCCATCTTCCGACGCTTATATCTTTTTATCCTGATGTCGTATGAACGAATGGTTAAAAGAGTTGGAAAATAAATTCCAAGAACTTTAATTTGTTATATAATATGTCCCAATAAGACCTCATATAATACATGAAATGTAATTCTCAAAAAGCTCTAGTGATCCACCTACTTGTCACTTATGATGTCTGCGTAGTCTCGCGAAATTGCAAATATCTCTCTAATCCTATGTTGTATCGATGAACGGTTTAATGAGTTGGAAACTAGAATCATAGATATTTAGTTTGGTAGGTATATAATCCCCTAATTCCAAGTATATCGGGAGAAAATCTCAGTTATATTTGACCTAATGTTAAGCACATTATGATTGTAACTTGTGAAGACCTTTGCCAACTTTTGTTCCACCACTTTCTGACTTCAAAACGTAGAACACAACTATAATACGATAAAAATTAACTCATATCATAACCTCATTATCATGTAATGAACCATAGTCTCACCCTAAAGTACATGTTATAACATTCCAAACTCGTCGACTTTCGACGAAACTTATTTTCTTCAATTGGTTTAGCTTCTAAGCTTTCCAACCCTCTTGGTACTCGTTATTCATGATCTTAAATATTTTTAACCTCCAATGTAACATGATTAACTTACTTTATATTCCATAAAATATAATCTTATTTCTGAGCTTACATCAATTGACTTACGATGTACTCTCACGTACGAAAACATGGGGTGTAACAAGATTCGGAGCAATTGGAGGCCGAGTCAAGAGGCAAGAGCATCGCAGATTAGTATTTGGTCCGGTTTGAGGTAAGTAATGACTGTAAATCTTGTCCTGAGGGTATAAAACCCCAGACTTCGCATTCTATCATTATTTTTGGAATGGAGCACATGCTAGATGACGAGTGTGTGGCGCGCACTATTGTAGGATTGTGACTTGGGCCGTTCCGTGGAAACTATTGAGTTGCGTATTTGATTCTAATTCATATGATATTTCATGTTTTAAGACAATTACTTTATTTTGGGTTTTACGCCATGTTTGGGGCCTTGTGTCGACCTGTTTAGACCCCTTGGGGGATGTTTACTGCTATTCCTCACTGTGTTGATTTATGATTTACACTCAGTCATATCATGTTAACAGATTTCGAAACTCAGTCTTATTTACACTATTTGTTTATATAAAATGATATTTTGGGTCGAGTACCCCGTTTTATTGATAGCTCGAGTGGCTTTTTAAGAGGTTTCTAACTGAGTGAGGCCGAGGACCTATGTTGTGAAGATATTATGGGATCGGATTGCATGCCACAACAGGTTACATTGTTCATGATCTGTGGGAGGCCGAGAACCTGAGTGATTATGCCAGGAGATGGCATGTTATAGCGCTTGGGCTGTAGGAGACCCTCCGAAGTCAGTGACTGTGATGTTGCCTGATGGGCTGATACCGAGTGATTGTGAGGCATGTTGAGTGACTGATTCTGAGTAATGATATGCCCGAGGGGTGGTTTATGATACATGTTTTTTTTTGCCCGAGAGGCTGTTTATGGACTCTATCATTCTTATACTGAATTATTTTGATTTCTATGGAAATTGTTGAAAGGTACATTTTCAAAGGAATTTTACTGAAATTGACTTTCAAGTGTTGCAAATTATCGTATATGTGATTTTGAAAGAAAAAATGTATTTACTATTAATTGATGACTTGTTTTATGAGTTTCGTAGTTCTCAGACATTATTTACTTTCATTACTACTAAGTTGGAATACTCATATTACTCCATGCACATTCTGTGCAGATTCAGGTGCTAGGGCAGAGTGAGCCGTTTACCTGCCTCAAGTATTTCTCGGAGATTATGCGAGGTAGCTGCACGCGTCCGCATCCCTGCTTTCTCCCCTTTATTATTATAAAGCTTATGTTCCAGACTTGTATATTTTTGTTAGATGCTCATGACTAGTGACCTCGGGATCTTGGGGTTGTATTTAACATTCGGCTTAGCTTTATCTTTTTTTAAAAGGATTAAACGAAACATTTATGGATTATCAGTTTAGTAATGATATAAATGAAAGATTATTTAAGTTTTTAGTGTTAATTTTGGCTGGCCTAGTTCCACGATAGGCGCAATCACGACTAGTTTAGATTTAAGGTCGTGACATATGGTGATTTCATACTTGAAGGCTCGCCGGATGGTTGAGAAGGGTTGTCTATCCTATTTGGCTTTCGTGAGGGATGTTAGTGTAGAGGTTACTGCTATTGATTCTATTCATGTGGTGCGTGATTTTCCGGATGTGTTTCCGTCAAACCTGTCGGGCATGCCGCCTGACAGGGATATTGACTTCGGTGCTGATTTGGTGTTGGGCACTCAACCCATTTCTATTCCACCGTATCGTATGTCACCGGCGTATATGAGGGAGTGGAAGGAACAACTTCAGGATCACTTTGATAAGGGGTTTACTCAGCTTATCATGTCACCTTGGGGTGCACCAGTTCTATTTGTAAAGAAGAAGGATGGTACTATGAGAATGTACATTGATTAGAGCCAGTTGAACAAGGTTACGGTCAAGAACAAGTATCCCTTGCCACGTATTGATGATCTATTTGACTAGCTTCAGGGAGCGAGGGTGTTCTCCAAGATTGACTTGAGGTCAGGGTATCAACAATTGAAGATTCGGCACTCGGATATTCTTAAGACAGCTTTCAGGACCCATTAAAGCCATTATGAGTTCCTTTTGATGTCTTTTGGGATGACAACGCCCCGGCAGTGTTCATGCATTTTATGAATAATGTATTTCAGCCTTATCTTGACTCGTTCATTATTGTATGCATTGATTAATTCATGGTGTACTCTCATAGCCAAGAGGAGCAGGCCCAGTATCTGAGGATTGTGTTACAGCGATTGAGGGAGGAGAAACTTTATGCAAAGTTCCCCAAGTGTGAGTTTTGGCTCGGTTCAGTTGCGTTCTTGGGGTACGTTGTGTCTAGTGAAGGTATTCAGTTAGATCCGAAGAAGATAGAGGCAGTGCAGAGTTGGCCCAGACTGTCCTCATCCATGGAGATTCGGAGCTTTCTTGGTTTGGCGGGATATTACCGTCGTTTTGTGGAGGGTTTCTCATCTATTGCATCGCCCTTGACCAAATTGACACAAAAGGGTGATCCATTCAGGTTGTCGGATGAGTGCGAGGAGAGCTTTTAGAAGCTCAAGACTGCTTTGATCACGGCTCCAGTTCTAGTTCTGCCATTAACTTCTGGTTTTTAAACAGTGTATTCTGATGCCTTGTGGATCATTATTGGGTGTGTCTAATGGAGGAGGTTCGAGTGATTGCTTATGCTTCGCGCCAGTTGAAGACCCATCAGAAGAACTATCATGTCCATAATCTTGAGTTAGCAGCTATTGTTCACTGTTGATACCCAATTTTTCCTCAAAATATTTTTAAAATGCATATATAGCCTCAAAATCATGCATTAATAGCAATTGGCATTCTCCCAAAATTTTCCTATATTTTTATTAATTCATTTTAATTTATCCAGCATTTTATTTCCAATAAATAATTACAAAATTGCATTACAAATGATTTCAAAAGCCTTTCTTTGTTTCATTAATTATTTAGGGTCCTACTAAGACCAAAGTATTTCACAATTAGCCAAGTTGGCACCCTTTTGGTTATAATTATACTAACTTTGCAATTATAGCCCAATCATATGATTTTATACTATTTTTATCCAGTAATTAACCATTTGTATTTTTAAAATACTAAGTAATCATTTTAAATTATTTTCTAATCATGAATCTCATTTTATACAATTATTAGCCATTTTATAAATTGTTTTATTTAATTTTAATGGGGTATTTAACAACTAGCCTCTTTTATTTCAATTCTAGCCTAAATTGATCTGATCACAAACCTAATTAAATGGCCCAAATACCCCAGGCCCAATGTCTTAACCATATGAACAAATCCCTGATTTAATCTTGATCGTTGATCAACTGTCTAGATTCCCCCTTACCTAAAAAAAACCCTAAAGACTACCCCACCCCCCGCCCCCCCTCACTCTTATTCCCTCTTATTCTCTCCGTCGTTCACTCTCTCATCTCTCAAATGCTCTCTGCTAGAACCGTCATGGTTCTCACCGGCCGTCGACTTGCCGGTCATTATGGTGGTCCTACCACCCTCCTAGCCCTATGGTTCTCCTTCCTACGCCGGGTATCACCGCCTTGAGGCCCTCAGAGGAACCAGGCGGTGGTTCACTCACCTCCCATGGTTTCTCATGCCATTCTCCGGCCGTCCATGGCTGTCCGAGTAAGATCCTATTATTTCCAGCTAAAACCTGTGATTTTTTAGCCGATTCTCCTTCTCTTTGGGTTGTCTCTATGAAACCCTAATTACTAGTCTCTAATTTTCTTAGATCTGTAACAGATCTTGGCATATTATGAGCTATTTTTGGTGTTTTCAAAGGTTTTTACGATTTTTCCTAAAGTGACTCTTCATCTTCAAAACTAGCGTTCTTAACCCCTTTTCAAAAACGCTTCTTCTTCTGATTTTGATATTAATCTATAATTAAAACGTTTGGCATTTTCTCCTCTATTCGAGTTATTCTGTTGAAAACCCTATTTTTTCTTAGTTCTAATCCTAGGGTTCTGAGTTTGTTTCTGATTGTATGCTCTATTATGTGTACTATTTTCTCATGAATACTCCGTGATGATTTTACTCCATGTTTTCCTATTAGGGTTTCTAACTATTCACTTCGTTTGCCTATATCATGTTTACTCTGTCGATTCATACTGTATTCTATATGAATCCATAAATTTTATATGATTTTACCGTACTCGTCTTCTTATGGTTCTGATTTTTGTCTAGTATATGTTTATTACGCTTATTCTCATAAGGTTGTGCTAAATCAGTGTTATTTTTTCTATTTGTGAATCCCTGAATCTTTCTGATTGAAGAGCTCTATTTCCAAACATATTTGTCCATCAGTAATGGGGATCACATTGGTGGGAATATAGGCTTATACGTCTCCAACTTGTGTTTCAATGACGGGTAAGGCGGTCAAGCTACCTGCGCATGTCTGGTCCATCGTTTAGCCTCTCTTTCTAAGAGACGGGAATGTAAATAGAAAACATCCCCTGGGAAAGCCTTCTTTGATTTTGCATAATATTCTCTACCGATTCTTGAGCATTTCCTTAATTAAGACATGTTGATTTCCTATTCCTCCTTACTTGTATCATGCCTATCCCGCTCATGTGTGACATTTTTCTTTGATTGATATTGATTTCCTATAATTAGAACCTCACTCGAGGATTTCCTTACTGATTTTCAGAATATAAATTATCTCTTGCCTTATTTCTATGGTTGATTTTGCTGTCAAATTAGTTCATGTATATTTTCCTTAAATAAGAACTCTGAACTTGGCCTTACTTACATGTGATATACCTATACCATACTTATACTACTTCCTTATTATGTTATAATCAGCTTTACATGATTCCTTTCCTTATTTTATAACCGGCTAATTACCGTTTGAGTATGATTCCTTAATTAAAGGAAGTCTTTATACTAATTTGATTCTAATTGGTATATACTTCTATAATTACTGCTGAACTATTATTTTTACCTTATTTTCTACCTATTTCAAAACTATAAGTACCATAGTCATTCATTAGCACAAGACACAAACACATTGTTCAAAACTCTCTCTCACACTCACAAATACTCTCTTCTGCTCTCTCTGGTTACTTGCTATTACTTTAAGTCAACCGGCTGAAAGCCAAGTCTGATTATTCTAATCTATTGCTCTTCATTTTGTGTTTGTTATCTCCTACAATGGTATGTCCTAATTTCAGTTTAAGTCTCAAAAATAATATGTTTCTTTTACTACTTCAATTCATCCTATTTCTGGTGTGCTTTTACTTGTGGTTTTGCTATGATGTTTGCACTTGACTTGCTTGCATTGTTGATCACTTAGCATGTTATGTACTCCCCTCCCTTAGAACTCAGCATGCTTATACCCCCTCCTAGTATACTTCACTATGATTCTGCTTTACCTAGGTTTCTATGATTAATGAACTGAACCTTCTGTGGAAAACAACTTGTACTTAGTTCTGTTTAAGCTTGAAATACATGATACCTTAACCCCCCTGAGGATTTCTTTGATCCTGAACCTATGTGTGACTCTGCCTACTGTTCCTACCCCTATATGCTTTATACTTGTCCCCAATCCCTCATCTCCCTGCTTGTGATTGCTGAACTTGTTTTAGTTCCTGATTCTTGGTGTGATGTTGAACATGTTTGATCCTGAGATTGGTATGCCGTTTACCCTACTCTTCTAAAACTATTTTCACTGAATGAACTTCTCTATGGTTCATTTTTAAAAAACTCATTTCAAACCAGTCTCTTTTTTTCAAACTGTTTTTCTACTCAATCTTTTCAAAACTATGTCAAGCACTCTCACTCTACTCTTAGACATCTAAGTTCTACCCCTCTAATGTATGACTGATTAAGGATCCCTATGAGATCCCTCTGAACTATGATGCATTAGAGTTGGCCCTTTCACACTCCACTTACTCAACTATTGTTATTGAATCTGGGTGTGAGCACTACCCGGGATCCCTTGAGGTCCTTAGGGAACTCTAACACACTCGGATTATATGAAAGACTGTAACACCATTTGGCATTGGGAATTCTGGAAATCTGGGCCTATTGGTAGGCCCCCTATAGTATAACTTCTTATTTATTATCTACTTATGTAATTCATACAACAATGGTCTGTAATAATTTACTATAAACAAATACTTGGGATGGATAGTGAAAAAGGGAAGGGGTAGCTATACATGTTATAAACATCAAAGGGTAGAAACAATGCTCTTAGGTTTACATTTCTTGTGTAAGCAATAGAACTCATGTCTAGGACTCATATGTGCAAAGCATATCATGCATTAGATACCATGACTCCTAGGTCCCATGTACACTATTTTTTTAGCATCTCATTTTGACATTACTGCAATATCACTTAGAAATCTTGTCTCTAAGATAAATGATAACATTAATATAAAATGTTACTCATGCAAATAATGTCTAATAATGTTGTAACCTTCGATGCATTTAGAAATCCTTCTTTAAGAAATTCTGCAATCCTGTTGTGCACTTAGAAATCCTCCTTTTAGGAATTATGCATATAAATCATTCTACCGTGTATGAGCATACTAGATATCATGTTTAGGGCCTCACTCGTTCAACTACACCTAGTTAACTACTGATGCATGAAGGATGATATAAAAACAGTTTCACTCTGTTTCTAAACAACTGGTAATAATCCTGTGTTCCGCAACACCTAGAACAGCATGTTTAGGTAAAACAATTTGTAACAGTTTTCGTTAATAATTCTGGTAACTATTATACATTGTTCTACGCCTAGGCAAGCCTTAGGTGATTAAAACTTGAAATAAGCTTCTTTGAGCATGTTGCCTAATGCTTAACAGGTTTAAAATCAGTAGGCAAACTGGTTAGGCCCCTCTTTCTGATTTATAAAAGGAATCTGCATATCTCTTGGGTTCTGATACCCACCTAGATACCATGTCCTAGGATTCTAGTACCCTTATTTATGTTTGAGTCGTGCTTCTTATATGTATTACATGTGGAGGTAAACTTAAGCCTTTTATCTGCTCTTTCCTGTACTATTTGCTGAAGTCCTATGTGTTATTGCTTGTCGCCTTAGTATTTTGTCCTTTATACCTTAGGGGTCTGTGTAGAACTTCCCATAGGTAGAGGTCCTAAATTCCTCCAGGGCCATTAAGAAGGGATGGGTAACAGCACGCATAGAGGTCGCTAAATAACACGCGCTTAATAACCGCTAGGGGGTGGGAAGGGTAGATATGGATATGATGACCGGTGCGCTAATGCCACGTGTAGCCCCTATTTGAGGAGTGATTACCGGGCATTGTACTGATGTGATCCTATAGGATAAACAACCTAGGACTTCCCTCCTTATCTTTTTGCATATGTGTAGATTGTAACTCTTTCAAAACCTTACTTAGACTTTAAATCTCTTCAAAACTTGTATTACACATGTGTGCTTAGACTGCAAACCTCTCAAAACCCTTTACTTGTTTAAACTTTAATTGCTTACTTGCTACTTGCTACTTGCTACTTGCTAAATTCACAAAGTTGTTTGGCGGAGAACCATAGTTGTGGACTCTGAGGGGTGCCTAACACCTTCCCCTTGGGGTAATTAACCAAAACCTATGTTTGTAAATCACCCTTAATAGGTGCCCTAATGCACCTTAATTTGTTAGGTGGCGACTCTCTGATTCCTTGTATACCCTTTTCCCAAAAGGAAACGAGTTGTCCCAATAATGTCAAGACCCTGACTAATCCGTAAGGAGGAGTTAAAAAGGGGGCGCGACAACATGGCGACTCTGCTGGGAATTTCTAGGCTTTTACCATTTCAAACTACTTTGAGAACTTGCACCTCTTCCCTTTTTCCCTTATGTTCAATTAACTGCTTATTTACTTCAAATATTTAATCTTTCTCAAAGGCAGAACTGACATGTTTCCTTGTTTCCCTTTGTAATCGGTTTTTAAACTATAACTATTGTATTTACTGCTTTCACAACATGCAAATACATGACTACATGCCTTTAACTGCTTATTTACTGCATAATCATGTTCAACATCATACTCCACTCGTGCCAAAACAAATCCTATAGCAACGCTTGATGAGTGGTTGCGCCCTTCCTATTTTTATCACCCTTAAATTCGGAAAGGCTTATTTGCAGTAAAACTAGTCGATCAGTGGTGCAGTCGATGGTTCTGTGCCTTCCCCCTTGAGTTTTCCGCTCAAGGGTACCAGTCTAATACCCCATAGAAACCTTACTCTGTTAAACTATACATGCATCATGGTCAAACCTAGCTAGGTTAATGTGTTGTCCGCACAATAGCCTTTAAGACAGCCTTGTCCAAAGTCCACCGGGTTTTCATAATCCCAATGGACATCATCACGGTCTGTGCATTTATTTGGAGAACAAAATGCTTGTATGCTAATCATAAATATTAAATAGTCGAGTCTGGTGGGGGTAAGGGCCTAACCATGTTTATCTTGCAGAAATATGAGGCACGAAGTCCCTACATTCGGCATGGTTAGAAATATTCACCCAAAGCTCTTGAACTGGTGGGAGGATCTTCACTCTAGTGATAAGAAACTTGTCAAGAAATACCTAGGTAACTTACCGTCTCTCCTAGACATACAACCCAACAACATGCTGATCGAGGTTGCCACTTTATTCTAGGATAGTGAAAGAGTCGTCTTTCGTTTTGGGGACATTGAGATGACACCGTTGCTAGAGGAAATAGGTGGACTAACGGGATTAGTCTAGGAAACCCTTGGTTATTGGTGCCTGAAAAATGCACGGGCAAAGGCTTTTTTGAAAATGATGGGTCTAAAGAAGAATTCTGAGTTAGAGTGTCTGAAGAAGTCATATATCCCTTTTGATTACTTATATGAAAGGTACGGCCACAACAAATCATACCGTACCTACCATGACGAATTGGCCATTACATCTTTGGGACATATTCACCGTAGGGTATTTGTCTTCATTGTTTGCTACCTGGGATTGATCGTGTTTCCAACAAAGAAAGAAAGGATCCACACTAGGTTAGCTATGGTAACCAAGACTTTGATGGAGGGAATTGACGGGAAAACTTTCAGCATCGTCCTTATGATCATCTCGGACATTTATCGAGCCTTGGAACGTTGTTAGAGAGGAGCTAAGCACTTCGAAGGTTGCAAGTTGTTACTACAACTTTGGCTCTTAGAACATATCCAAAACGGTCAGTACCAGCAATAATTTCCGCGAAGGGCGTGGAACGACCATATCGCTTTCCACTACCCCAAGCGAATGACATATATTCCCGATAGATTTGCTCAGCCTGAGACTGACAAGGAATGGGTAGAGTTCTTTGATAATCTGACTGAGGAACAGGTACAGTGGATGTTCGAGTGGTTTCCAATGGATGAATTCATCTTCAGGTCTAGGGATGTACCATACTTGGTGTTAATCGGGCTGAGAGGAATTACCCTTACGTCCCTCTCCGAGTTATGAGAAAAGCAGGCAGAAAGCAAGTTGTGCCAAGGGTCGATAAGATGAGTCATTTCCGAGCAGACTTCCAGGATGGAGATATTCCTTACAAGTGCCAAGCCCAACATATGTGGCACTACAAGATCATAATGGAAAAAGACACGATTGAACCAGACAGGTATCACGCAGGCTGGGCACCTTTCTACTCAGGGTGGTTAGAAGACAACTGGGATGGTTTAGTCAGGCCAGGGTTCAGCCGAGGCCAAAGAATCATAGACGAGAGTGCCGAGGCTTAGGTAAAGTACAATTGGCTTCACAAGAGGATTCATAAGTGCGAAAATGAGCACCGTGAGATACATGAAACCAACAAAAGATTGATTGAAGAATGGAAAGAAATGGCCGTCCGTTCCAACAAGAAGCTGGAATACTTGGAGCGAGGCATAGTCGAGTTGGAAGGTAAGATCATCAAGAGAATTGAATACTGTCAAAAAGCTGAGGGGAATGAAGGTGGACATCAGGCCAGAGCATACTTGCTGTTAGGACTTCGCGAGCTGGGAAACCTGTTCGATGGAATCAAGGATGCCGAATCTGGGGAAGGTCCATCTGGGACCAAGTAGGATAGGAATTCCTTTTTCATTTTATCAATGTAATAAGGCCAATGGCCATTAGCGACTTTATTTCTTGCTTAATATTTTAGTGTCGTTTTGGATTCGTCTATTTTTACATTAATGAAATGAGGCATTCGCATCCAAGTTCTCCAAATTAATTTGTCTCTAGGCCTACCTTGGGCACAACGAGGCTCCCAAATTAGGATACGCTTTATATTCTTGCACTATGTGTTTAAATACCGCAATACTTTTTCATAATCCTCACTGACTTGGCTACCTTTTTGTTTTTATTTTTGTTTTATTTCCTTTTATTATTCCCCTCCCAAAAGGTTGGTTTGTGCACCCTGGCATCATCATCATACTACACACGATCCAGGAGCCCTCCACCCTCTCCTCCTTCTAGTCCTCCCAAAGGAAAAGGTAAAATGGAAGATTTGAGCAATATCAGGAAGGAAAATACAGTTAAATGAACAGAGGATGATGACAATCAGGGTATTCAGGTTCAGAATGAGGCTATGTCGCAACTTAAGCAGAGGTTGTTGAAGCTCTGAGGGGAGCTTGAGTAGGTCCGGAATTTGGAAAACTTATCCTTCACACTCAGTGTTCCATATGTCAACCATCCTAACACTCAAAATCTCGTACCTCCCCAAAATACCCCAAACAAACAGAATCATCCCACAACTCATCACCACACAACTCCGCCAAAGAATCCAAATCTTTCACCACAATACAATACTTGCCACACTCCAAGAAATACTCCACTACTCGTCCTCGAGCCACAAATGACCACCTTTACACCCAAGCGCCATGCCATCACAACCACCCCATCTACGTGGAAACTCTGCCACACTCCACCCAACCTATTTCATACACACCTGAATCCAGTGAGAAGGATTTGCTTATCAAGAATTTGGCTAAAGAACTTAAGAAGCTGACTAGCCGAGTGCAAGGTGTTGAGGGAAGCAAGGGAGTTGAGGGGCTGAACTATGAAGATCTCTGCATACAACCCGATGTCAAACTACCCGAGGTCTACAAGCCTCCTAAGTTATGCTACCTGCAAATGCGCCTGCACCGTTTGAGGTTGCGGTTATGCCACCTGCTAAGGCACCTGTTCCGTTAGAAGTAAAGATAGTTGCACCAATCATAGTAGCGGTGTCAACCACGCCACCTTTCTACACTAATGATGTACCATGGGATTATGTAGCTGAGGCAAGAAGGAAAGGCAAGGTCAAGATCGAAGAAGCTATTGTTGTACAAGGAATGACAAGGACCGGCAGGGTCTACACACCTGAACACCTGACAGAATCGAGCAAACAGGCTTCCAACCGGTCACCCATCATTGAGATAGGCCCAGACTATCTTTGGAGGAAGGTGCAGGCCAAAGAATACTCTGTCGTCGATCAATTGAACAAAACCCCAGCTTAGATATCCATTCTATCATTGCTGCAGAATTCAGAGACACACAGAAATGCTTTGATGAAAGTGCTGAACGAAGCATATGTGCCAAACAACATCACCACAGGGGAAATGGCCAATATGGTAGGCCAAGTGCTGGAGAGTCATAAAATCACTTTCCACGAAGACGAGCTTCCGCCTGAAGGGCTAAGTCACAACAAAGCAGTGCACATCACCGTGCAATGTGAGGACTACTTCATCACCAGGATTCTGATCGACGGGGGATCCAGTCTCAACATCTATCCATTGAAAATGCTCAAGAAACTGGGTAAGGGGATGTACGATATAAGAGAAGGGTCGATGAATGTGTAAGCTTTCGACGGTTCTCAAAGGTCCACCATCGGTGAGATCAGCCTTTGTCTGCAAATGGGACCTACGTGGTTCGAAGTTGATTTTCAGGTGATAGACATATCGGCGTCCTATAACCTGTTATTAGGACGGCAGTGGATACATGTCGTCGGGGACGTGGAATTGACACTGCATCAGGCAGTGAAATTTGAATGGAACCACCAGGAAGTAATCATCCATGGAGATTGAAGCAACCCTATCTATAGTCGCCAAACCATCCCAGTGGTCGAAGGTAGAAGAAGGCTGGGTGGAGAAACTTACCACCATATCGAGCGGGTCAACGCAATAGATAAAGACAAATGGTGGGACAGTAAGATAGAAAGCATGATGAACTGGCTCGGCAAGAATCTTCAAGGGATCCCCAAGCCAATACAACTCAAGCGCCATGGCACCATTTTTGGGTTAGGATACAAATACACCTGGCAAGAGTTCCAGAACTGGTCGCCACCTTGGCGCGGTCCTTATTACCCATTGGAACAGACGATACCACATTTGGAGCAGGCATTTCAGCAGGCCGATGTTATTTGGGGGTCAGAGGAAGAAGAAGCACTGGCAGCTTTGAAGAACCTATTCCTGGAAGATGATGATATAGACTGTTGCGTAATTTTTTAGGAGGAGGGGGAGGAAGGCCTTTCCATCCAGGCCATGAGCAAAGGGTCATCCCTTAAGAACTGGACTATCAAAACAGCCAGGGCCCGACGAGTCCCAGAGTAGCAAGGCTGAACAAGCATCATTTATTTTTTCATTTTTGCTAAATGATTTCCTTTTCGCATTTTTATTTCTGCAGCAAGATCTTCAATGTTCTAAAACCTTTGTTCAATTAATCAAAAGCACTTTTATGTTTTATGAATCAATATTTATTATTATTGTTTTTCTCTCATTACTTTATCTATACATCATTACTATTACTTGTCTTGATAAACCAACGACTGTGATATGCAACGAGGCAACGCAACAAAAGGACATCAATTCAGAAGAAGAGGATGATATACCTGATGAAATTAACAGAGAAGTCGAGAATTTTGAGAACAAACCTTAGTCCAATCTGGATGAGACTGAGGTAGTCAACCTGGGAGATTCAGAGAATGTCAGAGAAACTCGTATCAGCATTCATTTGTCGCCATCAGAAAATGAGGAATACACACAAATCTTGAAAGAGTATGAGGACATAATTGCATGGTCGTACGACGCCATGACTAGTCTGAGTACATCCATTGTGGCCCACAAGTTGCCAACCAATCCAATGTGTCCACCGGTAAAACAGAAGCTCCGAAAGTTCAAGCCTGACATGAGTTTGAAATTCAAGGAAGAAGTTACCAAGCAAATCAACACCAAGGTTCTCTGGGTAGTTGAGTATCCGACATGGTTAGCCAACATCGTGCCAGTGCCGAAGAAGGATGGAAAGGTTAGAGTCTGTGTCAACTACCGGGATCTCAACCGGGCTAGTCCGAAGGATTATTTCCCATTGCCAAACATACACATCATGATTGACAATTGCGCCAAGCATGAACTTCAGTCATTTGTGGATTGCTTTGTTGGTTACCATTAGATTAGGATGGACGAGGAAGATGCTGAGAAAACGGCTTTCATTACGTCGTGGGGAGTTTACTGCTACAAGATGATTCCATTCATCCTGAAGAACGTTGGGGCCACCTATATGAAAGCTATGACCACTATCCTCCATGACATGATACATAAGGAGATCGAGGTGTATGTGGACGCCATTATTATCAAGTCCAAGAAAGCAGTCGACCATATAGAATATCTGAGGAAGTTTTTCAATAGGTTGCAGAAATACAACCAAAAACTAAACCCCGCAAAGTGTGTATTCGGGGTTCCCGCTGGGAAATTGCTCGGGTTCATCGTCAGCCGTCGAGGGATAGAATTGGATCTGTCAAAGGTCAAATCCATCCAAGAGTTACCACCACCAAGGAACAAGAAAGATGTGATGAGTTTCCTGGGATGCCTTAACTACATCAGTCGGTTCATAGTACAGTCTGCAGTTATATGTGAACCAATCTTCAAAATGCTAAAGAAGGATGATGCAACTAAATGGACCGAAGATTGTCAAAAATCTTTTGACAGAATTAAGGAATACTTGTCAACACCGCCAGTCTTGGTACCACCAGAACCAGGTAGACCCTTGCTCCTCTACCTCGCAGTGTTAGATGGAGCTTTCGGTTGCGTTCTGGGGAAGCACGACGAGACGGGGAGAAAAGAGCAGGCCATTTATTATCTAAGTAAGAAGTTCACTCCATACGAGGCTCGGTATTCTTTATTAGAACGTACATGTTGTGCTCTAACCTGGGTAGCACAGAAGATGAGGCATTACTTCTGCACCTACACAACATATCTCATATCAAGGATGGATCCTTTGAAGTACATATTTCAGAAGCCCATGCCCAGTGGCAAGCTGGCCAAGTGGAAAATCCTTCTGAGTGAGTTCGACATTGTCGATGTGACTCAGAAAGCAGTCAAGGGACAAGCATTGGCAGACCATCTTGGTTAGAATCCGGTGGATGGAGAATACGAGTCCTTGAAAACATATTTTCCTCATCAGGAAATATCATTCATAGGAGAAGACATTGCAGAATCCTATGATGGTTGGAGAATGTTTTTCGATGGAGCGGCGAACTTTAAAGGAGTCGGCATTGGAGATGTCTTGATATCATAAAATTTGTCAACATTATCCATTATCTGCTAAAATCAGGTTTCCCTGCACCAACAATATGGGGGAATATGAAGCCTGCATCTTAGGGCTCAACATAGCCATCGACATGAATGTTCAGGAACTGCTAGTAATTGGTGACTCAGATTTTCTAACAAGTACAAGGAGAATGGGCTACTAAGAATTCCAAGATACTGTCGTATCTGCACCACGTGCAGGAATTGAGAAAGAGGTTCATGAAGACGGAATTTCGGCACGTCCCTAGAATTCAAAACGAGTTCGCCGATGCATTGGCTACTCTATCATCCATGATACAGCACCCAGATAAGAACTTCATTGACCCTATTCCGGTGAAGATCCATAGCCAGCCGGCCTACTGTGCCCATGTTGAAGAAAAATCAGACGAAAAACCATGGTTCCATGATATCATGGAGTATTTGTCAAAGGGAGAATACCCAGAGCTTGCAAATTATACTCAGAAACGCACACTTCGGAGATTGTCCAACAATTTCTTTCACAGTGGAGGAATCCTGTACAAGAGGACTCCCGATTTAGGATTATTGAGGTGTGTGGATGCAAAGGAAGCCTCCAATTTACTTGAAGAGATACATGATGGGACATGCGGCCCACATATGAACGGTTTTGTCCTGGCTAAGAAGATACTCAGGGCTGGTTAATTCTGGATGACCATGGAAACGGACTGCGTCCATTATGTCCGAAAATGTTACCGATGTCAGGTACACGCAGATATGATAAAGGTACCCCCAAATGAGCTCAATGCAACAAGCTCCACTTGGTCGTTCGCCGCTTGGGGAATGGACGTCATTGGACCGATCGAGCCTACCGCCTCCAACGGACATAGGTTCATCTTGGTAGCAATTGATTATTTAACTAAATGGGTCGAAGCAACATCCTATAAAGCAGTGACTTAGAAAGTCGTGGCAGACTTTGTCCGCGATCGTATTGTTTGTCGGTTCGGAGTTCTAGAATCAATCATCACCGACAACGGTTCCAATCTCAACAGTGACCTGATGAAAGCTATGTGCGAGATTTTCAAGATCAAGCACAAAAATTCCACAACTTATAGACCTCAAATGAATGGAGTTGTAGAAGCCGCCAACAAGAACATTAAGAAGATATTGAGGAAGATGATAGAAAAGCACAAAAAGTGGCACGAGAAGTTATCATTTGCTTTGCTGGGATACCGCACCACAGTCCGTACATCAACCGGGGAAACCCCTTACTTGCAAGTTTATGGTACAAAAGTTGTCATTCCCGCTGAAGTAGAGATTCTTTCCTTGAGAATCATACAAAAAGCCGAGCTCAGCGATGCAGAGTGGGTAAAGAGTCGTTATGAGAAACTAGCCCTCATAGACGGGAAAAGAATGAATACAGTATGTCATGGGAAACTTTATCAGAATAGAATGTCCAGAGCCTTCAACAAAAGAGTCAAGCCGAGACAGTTCGCACTGGGGCAGCTGGTGTTAAAGAAGATCTTTCCACATCAAGAGGAAGCCAAAGAGAAATTCTATCCCAACTGGCAAGGTCCGTATATGGTTCACCGTTTATTGACAGGAGGAGCACTTATCCTTGCAGAAATGGACGGAGAAGTCTGGCCAAAACCAATCAATTCAGATGCAGTCAAACGCTATTATGTGTAATCCTTTATGCTTTCTCAATGATGTAATTGAACTACGCCTGATCTGATTCCCGTTTAAGAGGGGATACGTAGGCAGCCCTATGGGTTCGGTCACAATTCAATAAAAAATTCACTTTTCCCCGCAAGTCGAAACTGGGGCAGAATTTTGAGAAGGACCCTCAAAATTACGTAGCATGAGAGGTTGCAATGTCTTGAACCGTGTCACAATCGTCGGTTCATCTAAATTATTTAAAAATATATGTTTATACTATATCTTTACAAAATCATGCATTCTTATTTTTAAACATAGCTCAGTTTAGCAAATAATACCCCGATGATGCGAACAGGATCATCAGACCAAGCCATACAAGGCAAGCAGAGCCAGCAGGGATATGAACCAACCTTCCCCATTTACAGAACTCACGATTTTTCTTTTGATGCAGGAACAAATAATAAACACGTAGAGAAGTCACAAATTTCAACACAGTTGCAAATGCCAAAGTTCACTGTCCGCATAAAGAACGAACTTGTTCATAGTCATGAAAATCGTCGCACTTGCTGACATTTGCTATCAGCACAAACAAACGATGTTCCGTAGTCACAATACTCACAACAATTACAATACCGCAATCTACTACCAGCTAATAAATTCTACTGTCATTTATTATTTAATCTTTTGCATGAGGTTGAGCTCTACCTCCATTTGCATAAGGCTAACTTTCTGCCTTCTTCTGCATAAGGCTAACTTTCTGCCCTCCTCTGCATAAGGCTAACTTTCTGCCTTCCTCTGCATAAGGCTAACTTTCTGCCTTCCTCTGCATAAGGCTAACTTTCTGACTTCCACTTGCATAAGGCTAATCTTCTAGCTTCCATTTGCATAAGGCTAATCTTCTGCCTTCCACTTGCACAAGGCTAATCTTCTGCCTTCCTCTGCATAAGGCTAATCTTCTGCCTTCTACTACATAAGGCTAATCTTCTGCCTTCCATTTGCATAAGGCTAATCTTCTACCTTCCTCTGCATAAGGCTAAGCTCTACCTTCATCTTGCATGAGACTAAGCTCTGTCTCTATTTTGCATAAGGCTAACTTTCTGCCTTCCACTTTCATAAGGCTAATCTTCTGCCTTCCATTTGCATAAGACTAATCTTCTGCCTTCCTCTACTTAAGGCTAAGCCCTGCCTTCATTTTGCATGAGACTAACCTCTGTCTCCATTTTGCATGAGGTTAAGCTCTACTCCGTTTGCATAAGGCTAACTTTCTGCCTTCACCCTATATGAGGCTAAGCTCTGCCTCCAATTTACTTTTTCATCGAAACTAAGTGTTGTCTCTCAAGCATTATTTACTTCACTTCTCCTTCGAGCTAAGCTTTGCCCTTCAACTCGCAAGACTAAGCTCTGTATTGTCGGCATCATACTATTGCATCTCATGGGCTAAAATATTGCCAACCTGTCCAAAGGCGTCATTGTTCGGAGGCACCATCTTCATAGCCCAAGAACACCATGTCATGACCCGAGGATCTCTCAATCTTGCATATCATTATTCAAAGGCGTCATCATTCGGAGGCACCATCTTCATGGCCCGAGGACATCATTTCATGGCATCTGAATCTTTCATCAAACAATTCATGGCCCACGACGTCAAGCTCTAAGGACGTCATCTTTAACGGTCCGATGACAACATTCATAGTCCAACGAGAAATTGCATCATGTTTAAATTTATGCACCGTATACGCTTGTATTGCTTTATTTGCAGGTAACCCGGCGAGCGATGACTATCCTAGCAGGGGCGATCCCGCTCCAGTTCTCCCAACCATATCAAACCTAATCGTTCCTGTAAACCATTCACTCATCCAGCCCTAGATGTTGCGTCCGTTCTTGTGATAGCTCCATCGGTATACTTCGCCGATGGATCTGGAACTACATACGGCCTGATTCCTATAAAACCAGGGATATGTAGGCAGCTCAAAAACCAGGGTGCGGCCTAAATCTCTCAAATCGTTTCGCTCGGTCAAAATTGTCCATCATGTCTTTACCCGACAAACGCTTTCATCCTTTCCAAGTAAAGAGGGGCAGCTGTTGATACCCAATTTTTCCTCAAAATATTTTTAAATTGCATATATAGCCTCAAAATCATGCATTAATAGCAATTGGCATTTCTCCATAATTTTCCAATATTTTTATTAATTCATTTTAATTTATCCAGCATTTTATTTCCAATAAATAATTACAAAATTGCATTACAAATGATTTTAAAAGCCTTTCTTGGTTTCGTTAATTATTTAGGGTCCTGCTAAGACCAAGTTATTTCACAATTAGCCCAGCTGGCACCCTTTTGGTTATAATTGCAGTAACTTTGCAATTATAGCCCAATCATATGATTTTATACTATTTTTATCCAGTAGTTAACCATTTGTATTTTTAAAATACTAAGTAATCATTTTAAATTCTTTTCTAAGCATGAATCTCATTTTATACAATTATTAGCCATTTTATAAATTGTTTTATTTAATTTTAATTGGGTATTTAAAAAATAGCCCCTTTTATTTCAATTCTAGCCTAAATTGATCTGATCTCAAACCCAATTAAATGGCCTAAATACCCCAGGACCAATGCCTTAACCACCCGACCCAATCCCTGATTTAATCTTGGCCGTTGATCAAATTTTGTCAACGGTCCAGATTCCCCCTTACCTAAAATAAACCCTAAAGACTACCCCCCCCCCCCCTTTCACTCTCATTCCTTCTCATTCTCTACGGCGTTCACTCTCTCATCTCTCAAATGCTATCTTCTAGAACTGTCATGGTTCTCACCGGCCGTCGAATTGCCGGTCATTATGGTGGTCCTACCACCCTCCTAGCCCCATGGTTCTTCTTCCTACGTCGGGTATCACCGCCTTGAGGCCCTCAGAGGAACCATGCGGTGGTTCACTCACCTCCCATGGTTTCTCATGCCATTCTCCGGCCGTCCATGGCCATCCGAGTAAGATCCTATTATTTTCGGCTAAAACCTGTGATTTTTTAGCCGATTCTCCTTCTCTTTGGGTTGTCTCTATGAAACCCTAATTTCTAGTCTCTTATTTTCTTAGATCTGTAACAGATCATGGCATATTATGAGCTATTTTTGGTATTTTTAAAGGTTTTTCCGATTTTCCTAAATTGACTCTTCATCTTCAAAACTAGGGTTCTTAACCCCTTTTCAAAAACGCTTCTCCTTATGATTTTGGTATTAATCTATGATTCTCACTATGATTAAAATGTTTGTTTAAGTTTTCTCCTTTATTCGAGTTATTCTGTTGAAACCCCTAATTTTTCTTAGTTCTAATCCTAGGGTTCTGAGTTTGTTTCTAATTATATGCTCTATTATGTGTACTGTTTTCTCATGAATACTCCGTGATTTTGTGATTTTACTCCATGTTTGTCTAGTAGGGTTTCTGACTATTCACTTCTTTTTCCTATATCATATTTACTCTGTCTATTCATATTGTGTTCTATATGAATCCATAACTTTTATATGATTTTACCCTACTCGTCTTCTTATGGTTCTTATTTTTGTCTAGTATATGTTTATTACGCTTATTCTCATAAGGTTGTGCTAAATTAGTGCTATTTTTCAATTTGTGAATTCCTGAATCTTTGTGATTGATCCTTCACTGATTTTGCATAATATTCTCTACCGATTCTTGAGCATTTCCTTAATTAAGACATGTTGATTTCCTGTTCCTCCTTACTTGTATCATGCCTATACCGCTCATGTGTGACATTTTCCTTTGATTGATATTGATTTCCTGTAATTAGAACCTCACTCGAGGATTTCCTTACTGATTTCCAGAATATAAATTATCTCTTGCCTTATTTCTATGGTTGATTTTGCTGTCAAATTAGTTCACGTATATTTTCCTTAAATAAGAACTCTGAACTTGGCCTTACTTACATGTGATATACCTATAACGTGCTTATACTACTTCCTTATTGTGTTATAATCAGCTTTACATGATTCCTTTCCTTATTTTATAACCTGCTTATTACCGTTTGAGTATGATTCCTTAATTAAAGGAAGTCTTTATACTAATTTGATTCTAATTGGTATATACTTCTATAATTACTATTGAACTATTATTTTTACCTTATTTTCTACCTATTTCAAAACTATAAGTACCTTAGTCTTTCATTAGCACAAGACACGAACACATTGTTCAAAACTCTCTCTCACAATCACAAATACTCTTTTCTGCTCTCTCTGGTTACTTGGTATTACTTTAAGTCAGCCGGCTGCAAGCAAAGACTGATTATTCTAATCTATTGCTCTTCATTCTGTGTTTGTTATCTTCTACACTGGTATGTCATAATTTCAGTTTAAGTCTCAATTCATCCTATTTCTAGTGTGATTTTACTTGTGGTTTTGCTGTGATGTTTGCTCTTGACTTGCTTGCATTGTTTATCGCTTAGCATGTTATGTACTCCCCTCCCTTAGAACTCAACATGCTTATACCCCCTCCTAGTAGACTTCACTATGATTCTGCTTTACCTAGGTTTCTATGATTATTGAACTGAACCTTTTGTGGAAAACAACTTGTACTTAGTTCTATGTAAGCTTGAAATACATTCTACCTTAACCCCCCTGAGGATTTATTTGATCCTGAACCTATGTGTGTCTTTCCCTACTGTGTTCCTACCCCTATATGCTTTATACTTGTCCCCAATCCCTCATCTCCCTGCTTATGATTGCTGAACTTGTTTTAGTTTCTGATTCTTGGTGTGATGTTGAACCTATTTGATCCTGAGATTGGTATGTTGTTTGCTCTGATTGCCCTACTCTTCTCAAATTGTTCTCACTGAATGAACTCCTCTATGGTTCTTTTTTGCAAAACTCATTTCAAGCCAATCTTTTTTTTTTCAAACTGTTTTTCTACTCAATATTTTCAAAACTATGTCAAGCACTCTCACTCTACTCTTAGACATCTAAGTTTTGCCCCTCTAATGTGTGACTGCTTAGGGATTCCTACCGGATCGAATCAGAGTTCACGCCGCCCGCCCTGAACAAATAGGAGCCGTGGAGAGATCCATATGAACTCTGATGCATTAGAGCTGGCCTTTCCACACTACACTTACTCAACTATGGTTATGGAATCTGGGTGTCAGGACTGCCCGGGATCCCTTGAGGTCCTTAGGGAACTCTGACACACCCGGATTATATGAAAGACTGTAACACCATTTGGCATTGGGAATTCCTGAAATCTTGGCTTATTGGTAGGCTCCCTATAGTATAACTTCTTATTTTCTTATCTACTTATGTAATTCATACAACAAGGGTCTGTAATAATTTACTGTAAGCAAATACTAGGGATGGATAGTTAAAAAAGGAAGGGGTAGATATACATGTTATAAACATCAAAGGGTAGAAATCATGCTCTTAGGTTTACATTTCTTGTGTAAGCAATAGAACTCATGTCTAGGACTCATATGTGCAAAGCATATCATGCATTAGATACCATGCCTCCTAGGTCCCATGTACACTATTTTTTTAGCATCTCATTTTGACATTACTGTTATATCACTTAGAAATCTTGTCTCTAGGATAAATGATAACATTAATATAAATTGCTACTCATGCAAATCATGTCTAATAATGATGTAACCTTCGATTCATTTAGAAATCCTGCTTTAAGAAATTCTGCAATCCTGTCGTGCACCTAGAAATCCTACTTCTAGGAATTATGCATATAAATCATTCTACCATGTATAAGCATACTAGATATCATGTCTAGGGCCTCACTCGTTCAACTACACCTAGTTAACTACTGATGCATGAAGGATGATATAAAAACAGTTTCACTCTGTTTCTAAACAACTGGTAATAATCATGTTTTCTGCAACACCTAGAACAACATGTTTAGGTAAAAAAAATTGTAACAGTTTTCTTTAATAATTCTGGTAACTATTATACACTGTCCTACGCCTAGGCAAGCCTTAGGTTATAAAAACTGCTAAAACTAGAAATCTACTTCTTTGTACATGCTGCCTAATGCTTAACAGGTTTAAAATCAGTAGGCAAACTAGTTAGGCCCCTGTTTCTGAGTTATAAAAAGAATCTACATATCTTTTGTGTCCTGATACCCACCTAGATACCATGTCCTAGGATTCTACTGCCCTTATTTGTGTTTGAGTCGTGCAGCTTATATGTATTACATGTAGAGGTACACCAGAGCCTTTTATCTACTCTTTTCTGTACTATTTGCTGAAGTCATATGTGTTATTTTTTGTCGCCTTAGTATTTTCTCCTTTAAACCTTAGGGGTCTGTCTAGAACTTCCCATAGGCAGAGGTCCTAAATTCCTCCAGGGCCATTAAGAAGGGACGGGTAAAAGCATGCAAAGAGGTCGCTAAATAACACGCACTTAATAATCGCTAAGGGGTGGGAAGGGTAGATATGGATATGATGACCGGTGCGCTAATGCCACATGTAGCCTCTCTTTGAGAGTGATTACCGGGCATTGTACTGATGTGATCCTATAGGATAAATAACCTAGGACTTCCCTCCTTATCTTTGTGCATATGTGTTTAGATTGTAACTCTTTCAAAACCTTACTTAGACTTTAAATCTCTTCAAAACTTTTATTACACATTAGTGCTTAGACTGCAAACCTCTCAAAACCCTTTACTTGTTTTAAATTTAATTGCTTACTTGCTACTTGCTAAATTCACAAAGTTGTCTGGCCGGGAACCACAGTTGTGGACTCTGAGGGGTGCCTAACACCTTCCCCTTGGGATAATTTCAAGCCCTTACCCTATCTCTGGTTATCCAAAATCTATGTTTTTAAATGACCCTTAATAGGTTCCCTAACGCACCTTAATTTGTTAGGTGGCGACTCTCTGATTCCTTGTATACCCCATTCCCAAAAGGAAATGAGTCGTCCCAATAATGTCAATACCTTGACTACTCCGAAAGGAGGAGTTAAAAAGGGGGCGCGACATTCACGTCTTGAAGATTTGGCGGAACTATTTGTACGGTGTTCATTGTGACATTTATACTAATCATCGGAGTTTGAAACATGTGTTCAAGCAGAAGGATCTTAACTTGCGTCAGTGGAGATGGTTGGAGCTTCTTAAGTACTATGATATCACTATTCTATATCATCTCGGGAAGGCCAATATGGTGGCTGATGCCTTGAGTCACCGGGGCGCAGAGTTTAGGAAGCTTAGCGTATCTTCCAGCAAGAGAGAGGCCATTGGCATTGGATGTTCAGGCCTTAGCTAGCCAGCTTTTCATATTAGATACTTTTTAGATTAATCGAGTATTGGCTTGTGTGGTCTCTTGGTCTCCTCTTTATGATCGTATCAGAGAGCGTCAGTATGATGACCCCTATCTGGTCGTCCTCCAGGACAGGGTTCAGCAAGGTGATGCCAGGGATGTGACTATTGGTGATGACGGGGTGTTGAGGGTGTAGGGCCGGATAAGTGTGCACAATGTAGATGGGCTACGGGAGTTGATTCTTGAGGAGGCCAAAAGCTCGTGGTATTCCATCCATCGGGGTGCCGCGAAGATGTACTAGGATTTGAGGCAGCATTGTTGGTGGAGGAGGATGAAGAAGGATATAGTTGGGTTTGTAGCTCGGTGTCTCAATTGTCAGCAGGTAATGTATGAGCAGCAGTGACCGGGTGGCTTGCTCCAGAGGTTAGAGATCCCAGAGTGGAAGTGGAAGCGGATCACCATGGATTTCGTAGTTGGGCTCTCACGGCCTTCGAGGAAGTTAGATGCTATATGGGTGATTGTGGATCGGCCGACCAAGTCCGCGTACTTCATTCCAATGGTACTACTTATCCTTCAGAGCGGTTGGCTGAGATTTACATCCGAGAGATTGTTCGCCTTCATGGTGTCCTAGTTTCCATCATTTCAGATAGAGGCACACAGTTCACATCGTAGTTTTGGAGAGCTGTGCAGCGAGAGTTGGGTACTCAGGTTGAGTTGAGCACAATATTTCATCCTCAGACGGGCGGACACTCCAAGTACTATCTAGATATTAGAGGACATGTTACTCGCTTGTGTCATTGATTTTGGGGGTTCATGGGACAAGTTTCTGCCTCTCACAGAGTTTGCATACAACAATAGTTACCAGTCGAGCATTCAGATGGCACCGTACAAGGCTTTGTATGCGAGGCGGTGTAGATCTCCGGTGGGATGGTTTGAACCGGGTGAGACTAGGCTTTTGGGTACAGACTTGGTCCAAGATGCATTAGACAAGGTGAAAATGCAGGAGCGGCTTCGCACGGCGCAGTCTAGGCAAATAAGATATGCTGACAAGAAGGTTTGTGATGTGTCTTACATGGTCGGGGAAAAGGTTCTGCTGAAGGTATCACCCATGAAGGGTGTTATGAGGTTTGGGAAGAGGGTAAAGTTGAGTCCTCGGTTCATTGGGCCTTTTGAGGTACTTCAGAGGATCGGGGAGGTGGCTTACAAGCTTGCCTTGCCACCTAGCTTGTCGAGTGTGCATCCAGTATTTCATGGTTCTATGCTCCGGAAGTACGGCGATCCGTCTCATGTTTTGGGTTTCAGCACGGTTAAGTTGGATGGTGATATGACTTATGACCTGGAGCCGGTGGCCATTTTGGAGAGGCATGTCTGAAAGTTGAGGTAAAAGGATATAGCTTTAGTGAAGGTGTAGTGGAGAGGTCAGCCTGTAGAGGAGGACACATGGGATCCCGAGAGGGAGATGCGGAGCAGATACCAATACCTATTTGAGACTCTAGGTATGTTTCTAGACCCGTTCGAGGACGAACATTTGTTTAAGAGGGGGAGGATGTAACGACCCGGCCGATCATTTCGAGATTCATAGCCACGTTTCCCCATTTTCCTGCTTCTTTTGTGCTTTACAGGTGTTATATGTCTTACTGGGTTGGTTAGTTCGTGTCCGGGGTGATTTCGGGGAGAATTGAGATACTTAGTCTCTTACTTGGATGCTTAAGTTGGAAAAGTCGACCGGATGTCGACTTATGTGTAAACGACCACGGATTTAATTTTTTATAGTTTTGTTAGCTCCGCTAGGTAATTTTGGACTTAGGAGCGCGTCCGGAATGTGATATGGAGGCCCGTAGTGGAATTAGGCTTGAATTGGCGCAAGTTGGAAATTTGGTGATTTGGGCCGGTGGTGGAAATTTTGATATCGGGGTTGGATTCGATTTTCGGGAATTGGAGTAGGTTCGTGGTGTCATTTAGGACTTGTGTGCAAAAATTTGAGATCAATCTAACGTGGTTTGATAGTGTTTGGCGTCGTTTGCGGAATTCGGAAGTTTAGAAGTTCTTTAGGCTTGAAAACGGGTGTAATCGGTGTTTTGATGTGGTTTTGAGTTATTCGAAGGTTCGACTAAGTTTGTATTAGGTTATATGGCTTGTTGGAATGTCTGGTTGAGGTCCCGGGGTCCTCGGGTGGAATTCGGGAGGTTTCAGACTTAGTTTTGGATTTGAAAGAGTAGTTGAAGTACTGTTGTTGCTGGTGTAATCGCACATGCGAAGTGGGAACCGCAGGTGCGAGATCCTAGGAGCGGGGTCGGGACCGCAGAAGCGGCCAAGGATGAGTTGAGCAGAAGCAGAAGGTGCGAAGATTTTCCCTCACCTGCGATGGTCGCAGAAGCGGCCAAGGATGAGTTGAGCAGAAGCCGAAGGTGCAAAGATTTCCCCGCACCTCTGATGGTCTCACAAGCGGGCAGTTAGGCGCAGGTGTGAGAGTTATCCGCATGTGCACCTGCGATAGGCGCAGATGCGTTCATGGATTCACAGGAGCGGAACCTGGTATTTTAAGTAGAATCTGCACCTTCGATGGAATTTTCACAGGTGCGGCTTTGCAGATACGACAGGAGGTCCGCAGGTGCAAAAAGTCTGGGCAGATCTTAAAAAGCAAGGATTCCCGATTTTGGTCTTATTTCCAAATTTGAGACTCGGACTTAGGCGACTTTGGAGATGATGTTTGAGAGGATTATTGAGATAAGCCTCTTGAACTCGTTTTGGATCATAAATCTTGTTTCCTTACTGATTTACCTACCTAATTAGTATAATTTTGAGGTGAAATTTAGGGGTTTATGGCTTGGGGCAACTGGTGTATCTGCAGGTACTATGCGGGTTGCACTCTTCCCCTATCGCGACCTTGGCTGGTGGTACTGGTTACTGCCTATCCTACCCAGTAGTATGAGTCCTCACCTACTGTGAGAGAATGAAACAACAAATGTTTAGTTACCATAGTTAATAGGTTCGCACGATAAGAATTCAAGAATGTGAAGTTTTCCTAAGGGTTCAGCACCCTCTCAAAGATAAGTACATACATCTCTGTACCGATCCACAAGACTCTACTAAACCTGCCTATGACCCGTGAGATCTATGTAACCTAGGCTCTGATACCAACCTGTCACGACCCAAAACTCTAACTTGTCGTTACGGCGCCTATCAGTGGTACTAGGCAAGCCGATTTTTTCGGGATGCTTCAATATTTCATAAAAAAGATAATTCAAAGCTTTTTCATAATAGAAATTCTTGATAAAGACAGAAGTTTGACTCGAAAGTATAGTGCGAAAAGATAGCCCCAAACATCGTGGTGTCACCAACTCATCAGCATCTAGGAAGCCAGTCTAATAAAACATAGAAAGGAAAGAAAACATAGAAGGAAAGACAAGGTATGCGGACGCCGGCATCTACCTCGTAGTCTCCGATACTCGAGCGCGCACAAACTTAACGACCTCCGCGACCGTGCACACCTAGATCTGCACATGAAGTGCGGATGTAGCATGAGTTCAACCAACTCAGCAAGTAACACAAATAAATAAGGAACTGAGAAGCAGTGACGAGCTAAAACAATGCAGTTCATTTCAGAAATTCAACAATGAAAGTATACGTGAGTAAATTCCGGAAATATAAAACAAGTCGGCTGCATATTTATTGAGTTCAGGTAAACCAGGCATAAAACTTCTAGAAGTTCAAACAGTAACATGAATCAGTTAAGAATAGCAACAAAGCAAGACAATTACAACCTCTCAGGATCATAGTCCCTCAAGCCCTCAATAGCTCAATACTCGGCCCTCATCCCTCAATACACACACACACACACTCAATAGGTGCCTACACTCACTAGGGTGTACAAACTCCGGAAGGGATCTTTCAGCCCAAGCTCTATATCGCTGCAGCGTGCAGCCGATCCAATCTCGTTATGGAGTGCAACCCGATCCATAATACATAAATAGCCATAACTCTCATTGTGGCATGCAACCTGATGCATAATCCATAAATAGCCATAAGGCTTGTTGTCGCATGCAACCCGATCCATATACCTCACACAACTCACAACTCGGCATCAGACCTATCTCAGTCACTAACCTCTCCAGCCTCTCGGGCTCACAGAAATTATAATATTCAACCTAAACAGAGATAACAACAAGTATTAACAAGAAATAAGAGGGAACGGAGATATGACACATAGGTAAGATTGTGACTGAGTACAAGACATCAATTAGTAGTGAATTCAACAAGTATACGACCAGTGCGGGTCCCAATAGTGATATCATACGGCCTAAGCATGGTTTCTAACATGAATGGAAGTAAAATTGCTAAAAGACAAGGAAACCATGTAAGCAACAATAGGCTATTCGACTTTACAGTCTCACGGGACGGACCAAGTCACAATCCCTCACGGTGCACGCTTAGACGCTCGTCACCTAGCATGTGTGTCACCTCCAACTAATCACATCATGCCAAATTTCCGGGTTTCATACCCTCAAAACAAGAATTAAGACTATTACTTACCTCAATTGCACAGAAATCCTACTCTGAAATGCCCTTGCCTCTTGAATCAGTCTCCAAATGCTCCGAATCTAGTCATAAATAGTATGAGATAATCAATATAGGCTAAAGGGATCAATTCCATACAGAAACTACTAAAATATAGCCCAAAATTCGAAATCGGCTAAAACCTGGCCCCCGGGCCCACGTCAAGCCCTAAACTCCCAAATTTCCCACTCAAATCTCTAATTAGATGATGAAGAAATCAATAGATCACAAAGAATATTCCAAACCGGGTTAGAATAACTTACCCCAATGTTTCCCTTGAAAATCCTCGACAAATCGCCTCATCCCCAGCTTCTCAAGTCCAAAAATCAAAAATGGAATTCCAACCCTTGAGCTGATGTTTTCTGCCCAGAAATTCCGCAGACACGGACCTCCTATCGCATCTGCGATGCCGCACCTGCAAAAATTCCAGTGCAGGTGCGGATTCCACTTAAGGTCCCAGATTCCACATTCGCGGTCACATTATCGTACCTGCGTGTGCGCACTTGCGGGCCCTGCCCGCTTATGCGATCCTTCAAACTCATGCCACCTTCCATTTTTGCGCCTTGATCGGCTCTCGTCCACACTACTATTGAAGTAGGAAGATGAGGGTTGGTGCATCTTTTACCCGAAAGGTCGGGATCGAATCCTCAGAGAGTTGTGATTTGGAGTCGAGTTTCTAGGTGATCTAGCAGTGGTTTGTGCTCTTAATTGCACTTTTCATAATTGTTGGTTTTGTACTATAACTATGATTTATACTAATAATAACTGCAATTGAACTACTATTATCTCTTTGGGTTGTTTTCTAATTTGATAAAGGCACTAGGGTTATGACTTTTACCTAGGCAAGTAATTAACAGATTCTAATACCTAAGGCAAAGATGTTATTCGCGGAATTATGATATAGCCAAATGCTCCGAAGTTACCCACTATATACCTCTCGGTAGTTTGAATGGCTATGCCTAATTGCCTTTCTCAAGGTCAATTGGGTGTCAAATTTGCACAAGCAATATGGGCTCAAGAAGGGTTTTACTCTATCGAGGTTTAACCCGTTAATTGGGACTATCAATTCTCATGATTTCATCCCAATTCCTTGTTGGGTTGATTTTTTAGACTCAAGTCCTCTTTCTCAAGAAGGACCCAAGTCAATTGAACACCAATTAGTGTTTGCAACCACTAATCTTAACAATAAAACCACAAATCAACCCAAATATCCATCACCCATAAACATCTAAGCCCTAATTTAGAGAACCCATTAATTACCCACACTAGGATTGAGCCACAACCCTAGATAATGGTTTAGCTACTCATAATCAATGAAGAAATCACAGAAATAGATGAAGCAAAACCCATATGATTGAATTATAAAATAAAATAGGAAGATTCAATGTTGAAATCTAGCTAAAATTCCTCAAAAAGATAAAAAGAAACTATTCACGAGTTTCCCACAATATCTGATACCAAGCCCGACCTAAAGAAAATACAAAAGAAGCTATTTATACTCTGCTAAAAATTCTGGACAAAAATACCCCTGCGGGGTCACCGCGGCCGCGGTGAGGCCTTTTTTGGTCTCACAAAATTGATCTCTGAACTTGGCCACCGCGGTCCACATAAAATGGACCGCGTCCGCGGTGGCAGCATCGCGGATCGCGAAGAAAGGACCGCGGTCCGCAAAAGTCTTCTGAGCTTTCCTTGCCTGGGTCTCTGAACATCATAACCGCGGACCGCGTAAAATGGCCTGCGGTCCGCGGTGCTCTTGGACTTCAAACATGGCTCTCTGAATCTTCTCACCGCGGTCCGCGTAGAATGGACTTCGGCCGCGGTGGACTTTTCCTTGGAAACGAGCCCTCTGAACCTCACCACCGCGGATCGCATAAAGTGCACCGCGGTCCGCGGTGGTCACTTTGACTTTGACTTTTGGTTGTTCTTGGTACTTGTGCAAGTTTCACTCCGTTTTAGCAGATCTTTGACTATTTGTCCTCCTTTTTGGCTCAACCATGCAACAAGCACAACACGTAAGTCTTTGGGACTATTTTGTGTACAATTGCATCCAAAACTCAAGCAAGATAGAGCGTAAAACAAGGTAAAATCACTAGTTATCAACTCGCCCAAACTAAAGAGTTTGCTTGTCCTCAAGCAAACAAAATAAGCCCCACCCCTTTTTGAGTAATTCCAAGACAATTCGGCTGTTCTAAGGTCACTTCTTCTAGCATCAATTGGTACCAACATTTGTCCTCAATGCAAATGAATCATTAACAACATTTGAACCTTTTAAAACCATGGATTTAAGTGCAACACAAGATCATCAAGAGTTAACTCGACTGATCAACAGAACTCTTACTATCACTTTGATCATTGTGGAACCCAAACTCATACTCCTCAACTCTCCCTAAGAAAACCTCACTTTAAGATTGTAATACTCATAACAAGGATAATGGGAGTTCACTCATCTCTCTCAAAGAAAAGGCTCAAGTCCGGCTCAAAGTACCATAGGCTTTCCATTTATGTGAGTCACCACTAATGTAAGCTTCATTCAACTCAAGATCATATAGGACTTTTGTGGGTAAATGATGAAGGTTTTTGGTTAAAGGTAGGAAATATTTGGTCAAAGTGAGTTCTATATTCCCTTAAGCACTTCATTTATTTCACATTCTCTTGACTTCTTGAGTCATTTAGTTCTTTCTAAGCGGTTAGAGAGACACACTGCCACTCCTTTTTGTTCATTTCAATTATTTTTTCTCCTTTCCAAGCATTCCACACCTTTAATCTCTTTTCTTTTCAATGATTCCCTTTTATTTCTTCTACTTTGCTCATTCTTTTTGGCTTTTTGATTTTTGTTTTCTTTATTTTTCATTTCCTTTCCTTTTCTTTCTTCTTGTACCTTCTTTTTCACTTTTTTGCATTCCTCGTCTCTCCCCCAAACTACGTTTTTTCTTTGTGCTAAGGGAAGAAGGGGTGCCAAGAGAGGGTTAAAATTGGTACATGCTTGTACCATGGCTTTTTGAAATAAAAAGGTCTAAGGCTCAAAGGGGTTGACTAGGGAAATTGTCATTGGGAGGCTATGGAGATGTTCAAGTCACTATTCGGATCAAGGAGAGCCTATAATCACCTCTTAAGTCAAACTTCACTTATGATTTTGCCTAAACAAACATTCAGGGAAAGTTCAAGACTAATGGCACGGGGCTTGGACTTGCAATTCAAACTCTCACCACTCAAGCTATGGGATCGCTAAAGAAATAGAGTCGGGGACCCACAACGACCTTAGTTATGCTTTGATCAACACAATGGTCCCGAAAAACCATTTGATGATTATCGGTCAACACAAGAGTCTCAAGGTCACCACTTTCACCATCCTAAACACAATGATTTGTTTTTTACCATAGTATCAAAGGAAAATATGCTAGGCCCAAGTGAAGCTTTGCTTGAGGCACCTCTATTCACTAGCTATTAAGAATAAGCCAAAAAAAAAACAACTGAAACCCTTAAGAAGGTTGTCACACCATCCATCCTCGGGAAGAGCCACCCGGTTCACACAAATTCTACCTTTGGAAAGAACTGTGGCATTAAGAAACCCAAAGATTTATTGCACGCGAAAAATTCAAAAAAAGAAGCTATGAAAGAAAAATAAGAAGCTATAAAAAAGGAAAAATGCGGAAAGTAAAATGCGGAAGATAGAATGAATATGTACATGAGGGGATTTAGTCAAATATACATAAGGGGGATGAATATATATATTAGAAAGTAACTTTATGTACAGACCAAAGAGTGCAAAATACTAAGAGTACTGAAATAGTAAAGTTATTTACATACCAAAATCAAAAGAAAGCATAATAAAAAGAAAATATTATCTGAATTATACAGTCATCCATTAAAATCAATCAAAATAGGGCCACTCCCCCAACTGAAAGCTAGCATTGTTATCAATGCTAACTTAGTAAAATAAGCACAAAGTGTAAGGAGAAAGAGAGTAAAGAGAAACTCCCTATTGGCCCTCTGCCTGTGTGAGATCCTTAGTGTGGGTCCCGGGATCTGTGGATTGTGGGGGAACCTGTGACTGGTCCTAGAGCCTTGTGCCTCCGGCTGGACCTGGACCAAGACCTGCACCTCCTCTATAGTCTGGGCCTGTGCTGGTGGGTCTGCCAACTCTATCACTAAGCCCTCGGTACGTGGCAACACCCTCCTCTCTTTGCTGGCCTCTCAATCTCTGGCTCCTGCTCACACTGGGCAGCAGGGTCCTGAAGCAACAGGTCCAATGGCAGGTGATCCTCCTTTAGCTTATCAACCTCCTTCCTCAGCTCCTTCACTGACTCCTTTGATGCACGGGTCTTCTTTAGCCTCTTTGTCTCCTTTGCAAGCTCCTTTAATGCCTTCCCGTGGGAGTCAACAGCATCCAGAATCATCTTCTGGTTGTCAAGGATTTTCTTCTGGTTGGCCAAAAGTTCCTTGAGATAATCCTCAACTGACTGGGGTACTTGTGGTGGAGGGGGAGTAGTCTGGGTTGCCACAGACGTAGAAAGTACAGACAGCTTAGAATTAGCTTCCTGCATCCAGTTGTTGATACTGGCTCAGTCTGTGGGTAGTCACAGGATATGCCCGGGATGCAGGAATGCCTGGGTCAGCTGAAGTGGAGGGGCCTGGAGCACTCTCTAGGATGGCTGACTCGGGCTGAGAAGGTTCCACTACAACAACTGGCTCTTCAGTCTGGCCAGTGGAAGCAATGGACTTACCCTTGAACTTCTTGCTCTTTGGGTTATCATCACTTTGAAGATCGCACCAAGAGAATGGAGCTTTGGGCTTCAACTTCGTGTCAAAATTTCTCTTTTCTGCTCCTTGGTCCTCAAAGTACATGGTCAGGAAGTTTGGGAAGGGGTAAGCTCCATCACCTTCATTTACCACCTGATTGATAATGGTGGACATGACATTCCCGACATTAATCGGATACCCAGCCATTATAGAAGCAATCAACACAGCCCGCCGGAGAGGAATAGAGATTTCATGGAAGGTGGGGTCTAGCGTGCTACACACAAATGTCTCCCACCCTTTGGCCTCAAAATTTAACGTTCTCCTCAAAATTGTCTTCCCTGGTTGCAACCAGTCAAGGGTTTCACCCGGGATGGCCAAGTGCTCCGCTAGCCAATGACCGGCCTCATCACCCGCACCCAACTTCTCTAGGTACTATGTCTCATCTACATCATCAAACTCCAGATATGCATTCAATGCCGCCCCATCAAAAGGTACAGTGAGGTTCCTCACCATGGTTGCCTTGGAGTTCTTCTTAAGATAGACCAAATTTGTGTAAAACTCCTTGACAAGATGTTCATTGGAATCCGGCAAGTAGCAAGAGAAGTAATCCCAACCCTTTCTCTCCCTGAATTGTCATTTCACATTGGGGTTGAGTGGCAACAGATCCTTGATGATGAACCTGTGCTACGGTATCAGTTTCCTCTCCTTCCACCATTCCCGGAATTTATGAAAGGCCGGCTCACTCACGAATCTGTCTTGCCACACCACATGATTCCTTGTTCTCTCAACTCCCCCAACTTGGGGTTCACCCCCTGTTTGGGTTTCATCTTCAGCTTCTTCATCTCCGGAATGTTCACCTGACATGGAAGTTGTGGGTGAGGTGGAGTCTGTATGGCCACTCCCTGCTACTGAGCCTTCAGACGACTCAAAATTGGCTGGTGATGGGGCAGGGGGAGAGACAAAAGGCTCATTGGTCAACCTGAACCTCTCCATGAAGTCTAGGTAGTGCTCTGGTATGGATTCTGAAGACTTTCCTTCGGAAGGTACATACTCACTTCCTGATTGGGAAGCAGCTCTCTCCATGGCCCGGATATCTTTTTTTGTCTCTTTCATGTCTTGCCGTACTTTAGGGGCCAGTTTGATTGTCCCTTGGCCTCTCTCCCGGGATGACTCTCCCCTGCCACTTGGTTTTCGACCACCTCCTCTTGATTGGACCATGATCTTCCAATTCAAAAAATTTGAACATTGTCAGTACACAAGCAGTGGATAGATGGGAGAACAGAGGAACACCAGATACAGAGAGATGAGTTGCAGAAGTGGGACCGCGGACCGCGTAAAAGCGACCGCGATCCGCAGTGAGGATGGTAAGGAAGAGTGAACTCTCTGAAGGAGGGCACCGCGGACCGCGTAAAAGCGACCGCGGTCCGCACTCAGGCACCGCGGACCACGCAAAGAAGACCGCGGCCACGGAGAAATGGGGTTCAGACTACCCACTTCTCTGAAGTCAAGCACCGTGGACCACTCAAAAAGGACCGCGGTCCGCAGTCATCAATGGAGACTGATAATTCAAGCATCGCAGTCCGCGTAAAAGCGACCGCGGACAGCGCTCATTCCAAAAACCTAGGGTTTCAATTTTTCAATTAATTTCAAGTTCAAAGGCACATTTTTTTAAAACCCTAAGTGTTTAATCAGTGAAATGAACTACAAAGGGTGTAAACTGAGCATTATGAACAAACCCTGACTTTGTTAATGGCTTAAAGAAGAAAAATGGTGAAAAAGAGAAGAAACTCTACCAAATTAACAAGAAAATAATCAAATTAAGAAGTTATGGAAACATAATTACACTTACTAGATGTTGGGATGAAGAGTAGATGAATGAAATGCACACTTGAAAGTATGAAGCTTGAGACACAGGTAAAATTTTACTGTGGAGAGTCAAAGTGCGTAAAGTGTAAAATGAATCCCTAAAGGTCTATTTATAGAAGGGACCTGGGACCCACTGTACTTACCCACCGCGGACCGCATAAAAGAGACCGCGGTCCGCGGTCCTTCAGCTTTACTGAGCACATGGACAATTGGCCACCGCGGACCGCAAAAACTCAACCTCGGACCGCAGTGGTCCATCGTGATCCATGAAAAAGAGTACTGCAACCGCAAAACAAACTTCAGAGACTTATTTTCATAATATGGCTCCACGGACCGCGAAAAGAGAATCGCGGTCGCGGTGCAAACGTCAGAGAGCAGTAAATCCAACACTTAGCTTTTTTTTTTGCCTAGCATCAAAATAATCCTACAACATCCCAAAACCAGTTAGTGCAAAAATGAGTCCTATACCACCAAGAAAATCAAAGAAAAACAAAAATAAAGACACATGGGTTGCCTCCCAAGAAGCGCCTGATTTAACGTCGCGGCACGACGCATGTTACCAAGTTCATTTGAGATGGAGAAGTTCCCCCACATGGTTGTCATAAATTTTGCCCATGTAGTGCTTGACCTTGTGCCCATTAACTCTGAAAATCTCCCCACTTTTGTTCTTTAGATCAAGTGCACCAAACGGAGTCACAAACACAACTTCAAAAGGTCCGCTCCATTTTGACTTAAGCTTTCCCGGAAATAGACGTAACCGAGAATTGAACAAGAGAACCAAGTCACCTACTTTTAACTCCTTTCCACGAGCATACTTATCATGAAGGTACTTCATTTTTTCCTTGTACAAGGACGAACTGGAGTAGGCATGGAATCTGAATTCGTCAAGTTCATTAAGCTGCTCCACACGAAGATTGGCTGCCACATCCCATTCAAGATTCAACTTCCTCAAGGCCCACATGGCCTTGTGCTCTAACTCAACCGGTAGATGGCAAGCTTTCCCAAACACAAATCGGCACGGAGATATACCGATCGGGGTCTTGTAGGCAGTCCTATAAGCCCATAGAGCATCATCCAACTTCTTTGACCAATCGGTCCTATTTGCATTTACCGTCTTTGACAATATACTCTTTATTTCCCTGTTTGAAAATTTAACTTGGCCACTCGCCTGGGGATGATATGGAGTGGTCACTTTGTGATTGACACCATGCTTTGCAAGCAAAGTGTCAAAAGCTTTATTACAGAAATGCGACCCCCCATCACTAATGATTGCACGAGGCGTGCCAAACCTTGTGAAAATGCTCTTCTTGAGAAATTCAACAACACTCTAGTCCTCATTGTTGGGTAGAGCCACTGCTTCAACCCATTTAGAAACATAATCCACCGCCACGAGAATGTATGTGTTCCCACAAGAGCTAACAAACGGGCCCATGAAATCAATACCCCATACATCAAAAATATCCACTTCGAGAATAGTATTGAGAGGCATCTCATCTTTCTTTGAAATCCCCCCGGCCCTCTGACACTCATCACATCTCTTGACTAAGTCACCGGCATCTTTGTACAATGAAGGACAAAAGAAACCACAACTCATCACCTTTGAAGCAGTTCTTGCCCCTCCATGATGACCACCATACGGTGAGGAGTGGCAAGACTCAAGAATCGACCTTTGTTCTTCTTCTGATACACAACGTCGGATAACACGGTCATTGCAAATCTTGAATAAGTATGGTTCATCCCAATAAGAATCCATGCTATCCCTCCTAAGCTTCTTCCTTTGGTTAGAAGAGAGCTCAAGAGGAACAACACATGTGACAAGATAGTTGGCAATGTCGGCAAACCATGGCATTTCTTGCATTGACACCAAAAGAAGTTGCTCATCGGGAAAACTGTCATTAATTTCAAGCCCATCACAAGGTCGACCTTGCTCCTCCAATCGAGAAAGATGGTCGGCTACTTGGTTTCACTTCCTTTTCTGTCAACAATTTCCAAGTCGAACTCTTGAAGCAACAATACCCAACGCATGAGTCTCGCTTTGGAATCCTTTTTGGTCATGAGATACCGGAGTGCCGCATGGTCAGTGTGAACTATGACCTTGGCACCCATCAAGTAAGGACAGAATTTCTCCATCGCAAAGACTATTGCCAAAAGCTCCTTCTCCGTGACAGTGTAATTCATTTGGGCCGAGTCCATTGTTTTGCTAGCATAATAGATAGGGTGGAAGATCTTTTTCACCCTCTAGCCTAACACCGCCCCCACAGCTACATCACTAGAGTCACACATAAGCTCAAAAGGAGAGCTCCAATCCGGCACCATGAAGATAGGAGTTGTGGTAAGCTTGTGCTTCCACAATTCAAAGGCACTCATGCAATTCTCATAACAATGAAATTTGGCATCTTTCTCTAGTAATTTGCACAAAGGATTGACCACCTTAGAGAAGTCCTTAATGAAATGCCGATAGAACCCGGCGTGCCCAAGGAAGCTCCGGACTCCCCTAACCGAAGTTGGTGGTAGCAACTTAGAAATCACTTCAATTTTTGCTTTGTCCACTTCAATACCATTCCTCAAGATCTTGTGGCCCAACACTATTCCTTCTTCCGCCATAAAGTGTCACTTTTCCCAATTTAACACCAAGTTGGTCTCTTCACAGCGAGCAAGGACTTTGTCAATATTACTCAAACACTCATCGAAGGAATCCCCAACTACACTGAAGTCATCCATAAACACCTCGAGGAAATCTTCAAACATATCTGTAAATATCACCATCATGCACCGTTGGAAAGTGGCAGGTGCATTGCAAAGACCAAAAGGCATGCGGGCGAAGGCAAAGGTACCATACGGACATGTGAAAGTGGTCTTCTCTTGATCCTCCGGGGCAATCAAAATCTGATTATAACCTGAATACCCATCCAAAAAGCAGTAGAATGCCCGACCCACAAGCCGATCTAACATTTGATCCAAGAAGGGCAAGGGAAAATGGTCCTTGCGGGTAACATTGTTGAGCTTGCGGTAGTCCATACACACCCGCCATCCGGTAACAGTTCTCGTTGGAATGAGCTCATTTTTGTCATTTTGGACCACCGTCATTCCACCCTTCTTCGGAACGCATTGGACCAGAGAAGTCCAAGCGCTATCCGAAATTGGGTAGACCACCCCTACATCAAGCCATTTTATGATATCTTTCTTCACCACCTCTTGTATTGCCTCGTTGAGCCTCCGTTGGTGTTCTACGGAAGGCTTTGCTCCATCCTCCAAGATGATTTTGTGCATGCAAAAAGCGGGGCTTATTCCCCGAATGTCTGCAAGAGTCCATCCTATTGCTTTCTTCCTCCTCCTTAGCACATTTAAAGTTGAGTCTACCTGCAATTGGGTTAGGCAAGAGGAAATAATGACAAGCAAAGTACGTGATGGACCAAGATATTCATACCTGAGGTGGGAGGGTAGTGGTTTTAACTAAAAAGTCGGGGGCTCTTCAATTGAAGTCTTTGTTGGTGGAGTCTTCCGGTTCTCCAAGTCCAATGATAGCTTTTTGGGACCATAGGAGTAAGAACCCATGCCTTGGAGGGCATTGGTACTTTCAAGAAAACCATCTACCACGGTGCCTCGTGGTCGAATAAGGCAGCCTCCACTGGATCATCAACATGGATCATAGAGGTTGCATCATCAATGATAACCTCAGTCACGAGGTCCATAAAAAAGCATACTTTTGTACTGTTGGGTTGCTTCATTGATTTACAAACATGGAATACCACCTTCTCATTGCCCACTCGAAACGTGAGCTCCCCAGCTTCCACATCAACTAAGGCCTTCCCCGTTGCAAGCAAGGGACTTCCTAAAATGATGGGGACCTCAAAATCCACTTCACAATCCAATATGACAAAGTCTGCGAGCAAAATAAATTTGTCCACCTGCACCAACACATCATCAATTATCCCTAGGGGACTCTTCATCGACCTATCCGCCATTTGCAAACGCATTGAGGTCGCCCTAGGTTGCCCGATTCCCAATGTTTTAAATACTGAGTATGGCATCAAGTTAATACTCGCTCCAAGGTCACACAAGGCTTTAGCAAAATCCGCACTCCTGATTGTGCAAGGAATGGTAAAAGCTCCCGGGTCTTCAAGTTTGGGTCCCATTGAATGTACTATGGCACTCACTTGATGAGTCATCTTGATGGTTTCACACTCCATAGACCATTGTTTTGTGACTAAGTCCTTCATGAACTTAGCATACCCGGGCATTTGTTCCAAGCGTTCAACCAACGGGACATTGATGGAAAGATTCTTCATCATATCAATAAACTTCCTGAATTGAGTCTCTTGCTTTTGTTTTGCCAACCGTTGAGGGTTTGGAAAAGGGGGCCTATGTAATGGTGCCTTGGCTTGTGGGACCACCGGCTCCGGCATATCAATCACGTGTTCCCTAGACGGGTTCACGTCCCTTTGAAATCCTCCCCCTTATCATGGATATCAATTCTCACCTCACTAGTAGTTAGCTCTTCAACCACTTGCTCAACTTCAATTGGTAACTCATCACGGGGCAATTCATCATCATCAACAACAATTCGCTTTTGCCTAGAAGTACTTGCTTCACCACCTTTTCCACTTCTCGTGGTCACCGCCATGGAGTGACCGGTATTATTATTGTTTCCACCCTTGGGGTTCACCACCGTATCACTCGGTAGTGCACCCTTTGGTCGTGTGTTTAAGGCATGAGAAATTTGGCCCATTTGCACTTCAAGGTTTCTAATGGAGGTGTTGTGAGAGGCCAACTGAGCATCGGAGTCCGCATTTCGCTCCATCATCTGCTTGAACATGTGTTCAATTCTCCCCATATCATTGCTTGATGAGCTTTGTCCTTGAGATTGGTACGGGGGTGGATTGCTTGGTTGTTGGTACATCGAGTGACTTTGAAAACCCGACCCCCGGTTACCATTGCCACCCCAGTTGTTGTTGTTGTTTCCTCCACTCCAATTGTCATCATTGTTGTTCCCCCATTGTCGATCATTGTTGTTCCCCCAGTTCCGTGCATTGTTGTTATTGTTCCAATTTCTTTGTCTTTTATTCCCCCAACTCTGATTGTTGCCTTGGTTTCTCCATCTTTGATTGTTTCTTTGACTGTTTACTTGACCTTGGTAATTATTAGCATACATCATATCCTCTTCTTGGTCATCATACTCCTCTTCTTGACTATATCCACTTGGCCCTTGGTCACTCTGATCATTGTTGCTTTCCATAGAGTTTCCCCGGGGTCTTCTTTGGTTCACTCCCTCTATGGAATTTACTTGCTTTGGCCTTTGTAATTGTTGAAGATGGGCCTTTGCAAGTTGGTTCATAGTGATCGTGAGCTAGGCAATTGCTTGCCCCTGTTCTTGAAGTTTCTTGTGAAGACTATTGACACCGGTCTTAGCCTGAGGTACGTTTGCTCTACTTTGCCAAGCTGACGATGTGTCAGCCATCTCATCTAATATCTCACATGCCTCGGGGTAACTCAATTTCATGAAATTTCCACCGGCCAACTGATTGACCATACATTGATTGACAGTGTTTATCCCTCGGTAAAAAGCCTACTGGATCATGGCTTCAGCCATGTCGTTGTTTGGACATTCCTTAACCATGGTCCGGTATCTCTCCCATATCTCATGCAAAGGCTCGTTGGGTTCTTGCTTAAAGGCCAAGATTTCATCTCTGAGCGCCGCCATANCATTCGTCTGCTTATTACCCCAGCAGGTATCCACGAAGCCCTTTAGATGTTTATAAGCATTCTGGTGCGCAGCTCCGGTGAAATAACCCCGCTGCTCCAAAAATGTAAGCATCACATTTGTTATCTGAAAATTTCCCGCCAGAATCCTCGGCGGAACAATGGCACTAGCATACCCCTCGTTTGGAACGACCCGAGGGGCAGCTCTAGCAACTGGAGGTGGAGGAGGATCTTGAATGTCCTCATTAATATTGGCTGGTCGGCCTCGTCTGGGAGGAGGTACTTGGTTTATTTCCTCTTCTTGGTTGTCATATACCTCCTCCACGATGTTTCCCAAAGGATCCGCCATCAGAACTGAAATGATTTAACACACACGTTAATAGCAAAATGAAAGAAAAACACTTAACACTACTATTCACATAGATAATCAACACCGTATAACTCCCCGACAACGCCGCCAAAAGTGATCGGCTCTCACCCACACTACTATTGAAGTAGGAAGATGAGGGTCGGTGCAGATTTTACCCGAAAGGTCGGGATCGAATCCTCAGAGAGTTATGATTTGGAGGCGAGTTTCTAGGTGATCTAGCAGTGGTTTGTGCTCTTAATTGCACTTTTCATAATTGTTGGTTTTGTACTATAACTATGATTTATACTAATAATAACTGCAATTGAACTACTATTATCTCTTTGGGTTGTTTTCTAATTGGATAAAGGCACTAGGGTTATGACTTTTACTTAGGCGAGTAATTAACGGATTCTAATACCTAAGGCAAAGATGTTATTCGGGGAATTATGATATAGCCCAATGCTCCAAAGTTACCCACTCTATACCTCGCGGTAGTTTGAATGGCTATTCGTAATTGCCTTTCTCAAGGTCAATTGGGTGTCAAATTTGCACAAGCAANCAATGCTCCAAAGTTACCCACTCTATACCTCGCGGTAGTTTGAATGGCTATTCGTAATTGCCTTTCTCAAGGTCAATTGGGTGTCAAATTTGCACAAGGAATATGGACTCAAGTAGGGTTTTACTCTCTCGAGGTTTAACCCGTTAATTGGGACTATCAATTCTCATGATTTCATCCCAATTCCTTGTTGGGTTGAGTTTCTAGACTCAAGTCTTCTTTCTCAAGAAGGACCCAAGTCAATTGAACACCAATTAGTGTTTGCAACCACTAATCTTAACAATAAAACCACAAATCAACCCAAATATCCATCACCCATAAACATCTAATCCCTAATTTAGAGAACCCAATAATTACCCACACTAGGGTTGAGCCACAACCCTAGCTAATGGGTTTAGTTACTCATAATCAATGAAGAAATCACAGAAATAGATGAAGCAAAACCCATATGATAGAATTATAAAATAAATTAGGAAGATTCAATGTTGAAATCTAGCTAAAATTGCTCAAAAAGATGAAAAGAAACTATTCACGAGATGCCCACAGTATCTGATACCAAGACCGACCTAAAGAAAATACAAAAGAAGCTATTTATACTCAGCCAAAACTTTCGGGAAAAAATGCCCCTGCGGGGTCACCGCGGACCGCGTAAAATGGACCGCGGCCGCGGTGAGGCTTTTGGTCTCACAAAATTGATCTCTGAACTTGGCCACCGCGGTTCGCATAAAATGGACCGCGGCCGTGGTGGCAGCATCGCGGACCGCGAAGAAAGGACCGCGGTCCGCTGAAGTCTTCTGAGCTTTCCTTGCATGGGTCTCTAAACTTCATGACCGCGGACCGCGTAAAATGGCCTGCAGTCCGCGGTGCTCTTGGCCTTCAAACATGGCTCTCTGAATCTTCTCACCGCGGTCCGCATAGAATGGACCGCGACCGCGGTGGACTTTACCTTGGAAACGAGACCTCTGAACCTCACCACCGCGGACCGCATAAAGTGGACCGCGGCCCGCGGTGGTCACTTTGACTTTGACTTTTGGTTGTTCTTGGTACTTGTGCAAGTTTCACTCCTTTTTGAGAAGATCTTTGACTATTTGTCCTCCTTTTTGGGTCAACCCTGCAACAAGAACAACACGTAAGCCTTTGGGACTATTTTGTGTACAATTGCATCCAAACCTTAAGCAAGATAGAGCGTAAAACAAGGTAAAATCCCTAGTTATCACGCCTCCCCTTCCGTAATTGCGGATTCGCAGATGCGCTCCTAACCTCGCATATGCGCTTCCAGTCCAGCCCAGCCTTGCACGCACCTGCGTCCTCCTCTTCGCTTCTGCGGGGCTGCACCTGTAGGCTCCCACCGCAGGTGCAAAACACCAGAACACCAGAAAAAAACCAGCAAATGCCTAAGTCCCAATTTCTTTCCGATGGGCATCTGAAACACACCTGAGACCCCCCGGACCTTAACCAAACATACCAACAAGTCATATAACCCATTACGAACTTAGTCAAACCCTCAAATCACCCCAAACAACATCGAAACATGGATTGCACACGGATTGAAGCCTAATGAACTTCCAAATTCCTCAAACGATGCTGAAACCTATCAAACCACGTTTGATTGAACTCAAGTTTTGCACACAAATCTTAAATGACACCGCGAACCTACTATAATCCCGAAAATCAAATCGAACCCCGATATCAAAATTTCCATTGTCGACCAAAATTGTCAAAATTCCAACTTTCACCATTCAAGCCTAATTCTACTGCAGAGCTCGAAATCACATCCTGGACGCGCTCCTAAGTCCAAAATCACCTAACGGATCTAACAAACTCATCAAAATTAAAATTCGATGTCGTTTACACATGATTCGACATTCAGTCGACTCTTCCAACTTAAGCTTCCAATTAAGAGACTAAGTGTCTCAATTCACCCCGAAATCACTCCGGACCCTATCTAACCAACCTGGTAAGGCATATAACAGTTGTAAAGCACAAACGAAACATAAATGGGGGAAACATGGCTATAACTCTCGAAACGACCGGCCGGGTCATAAAAATATATATATATATATATATATATATATATATATACACACACACATATTATACTACTTTAACTATATATATCTTGTTATAGTACATGTTAGTGTATTCTTTTTGCTCTAGTGCTAGTAATTCCTCCTGTAAGGAGCATGTTGCGTAGCAGGATTTGTAATATCCCATACACCAGTTACCCTTGTTATTTCGGAAGACACCTCCTATACCTGCATAGAAGCTTTTGTTTTAAGAAAGCACCGTCAATATTAAGTTTTATGGTGTTTGGAGGGGGTTTCTGCCAATGGATTTCAATATTGATTTTTGATTGTTGTAGGTGATTTTTTTTGGTGAAGAAAGAAAATTCCCATATTTTGTGAAGAACTTGGTTAGTATCAAGATCCAGGTCCAAATTGTTCACATTGTTGTTATTTCTGTTTTCCAAAAATTCCAAATTGCAAAAGGAAGAATAGTATCCCATTTATAATGGTGATCCCTGCCTTGTAGGGTAGAGTTCCTTAGGATAATTAGCCAGTGGTTTTGATCATCACTTTCACTCAATGTTAGACCAATTCTTGACCAAAAACGAGAGGCTATGGGGAACTTAATGAAGAGCTGAGAATCATCTTCTGGCCCTCTTTTGCACATAGGGCAGTTTGGATCAATATTGATACCAATATGATGGAGGTAGGTTCTACAAGGAATTTTATTGAGCATGCATCGCCAAAGAAAAAATTTAATCTTATTGGGGCATTGGATATTCCAGATCCAATTATAGTTAGACTCTTTATTATGATTGGACAGGTGGTTATCCTCTAGGATCTTATAACACGATTTTGAGGTAAAGTGTCCATTACTATTCATGTCCCAAGTGACTTGGTCCTTGTCATTGGAGCCACAAGGTGTCACGACCCAAATTCCCACACTTTAGGCCGTGACTGCGCCTAACGTTGAACCCGCTAGGCCAGCCAACGTATAACTTGTAATAGCAATTTAAAATCATTTAGAACGAAATGAAATGTTAAATTCATCAGCCTCAACCAATTTCCATCACACACTGGGATAACAGTGGGAAACAAGTTTCCCGTACCTCAGTAACGTACCTTTCCTAACAATAATCTTTCCAACATCGATAGTAAAATTAATAAAACTTGAATGCGAAAAAGAGAAACATAACAATCATAAGATAACGTAAACTT
>MDKH01095461.1:0-14466 GCA_005239495.1 Nicotiana undulata
CTCGACCTGAGGGTCCTCCACTGGGGCTGCTGCTCTAGGCTGAGCCCGGCCCCAGCCTCGGCCTCTGCACGACCTCGTCCTTGACCTCGACCCCTCGTAGGAGCTGTAGCAGGAGTGTCGGGCTGCTGAGCGGAACCAAGGGAAGAACGCGTCCTCGCCATATGCGAGAGAGTAGAATGGAAACTCAATCAGTACTCAGAATGTATATCGCACGACAGAGAATGAAGAAATGTGGAGTTATCCTAACTTTGCAGCCTCTGGGGGATAAGTACAAACGTCTCCGTACCGATCCCTCAGACTCTACCAAGGTTGTTCGTGAGTTGTGAGACCTAAGCAACCTAGAGCTCTGATACCAACTTGTCACGACCCGAAATCCCACCTTTTAGGCCGTGACTGTGTTTAACGTTGAACCCGTTAGACAAGCCAACGTATCCAAGTAATCTAACAATTTCAATTAAGCTTAACAGTAGTAAAGATGATACCTTTCGAAACTTAACAGAATAACAAAACATTATAAGATTTTAAAAGCGGAACTGTAATAGAAATTTCAAAATGCAAGGGTAATAGTAAAATACACAACGTCGCATTCCCAAAATCGGGGTGTCACAGCTCACGAACTATCTAAACAGAGTGCTAAATACAGAGTCTGAAAAGAAATACATAATTGTCTTTGTAGCTACAGAAGAAATAACACAATAGGAGAACTAATGAACATGAGAGGCTCCAAGGTCCACGAACGCCAGCAGTATACCTTGAAGCTCTGGGTGGACTGAAGGTGACTCCCTCAATACGATCCATTGGGTCCGGATGCGGGGTCTGCACAACATTAAGAAGTGCAGTGTAGAATCAGTACAACCGACCCCATGTACTGAGTAAGTGCCGTGCCTAAACTCGGCCGAAGTAGTGACGAGGCTAGACTTGACCACATCGTTAACCTGTCCTATTTTACAATCCAAAGCATGGAAAAAAAGGCAAAAGATAGGTAGACAAGTATGGGATACGAGAGCAGTAAAGGGGAACAAGTGAAATGAAGCAGTTAAATTGACGTATAGAAGTAAACAAGGGAGGCAATTTAACACAATAGCTAACGAAACAAGTATAAATATCAGAAATGTAAATAATGGCACGACATCACCCTTCGTGCTTTTACTCTCTTCCTCACAATGCGAAGTATAATGTGAAATAGTAATAATCATGGCACGACATCACCCTTCGTGCTTTTACTCTCTTCCTCACAATGCAATGTACAATGTAAGGCAATATAAATCATGGCACGACATTAACCTTCGTGCTTATAATCAATGTAAATCATGGCACGACATTAACTTTCGTGCTTATAATCAATATGAATCATGGCGCGACATCACCCTTCGTGATTTACACTCTTCCTCACTGTGAAATGTAATCAAATATCATGGCATGGCATCACACTTCGTGATTTACACTCTTCCTCACCAAACAATGACAGATATAATGGCAAGGAGTACATCATAGTGGAAATATATTTCAACATCACTCGGCAAGGGGAAAACATCAATCAATATCACAACAATAGCCCGACAAGGGTCTCAGCTATAACCAATCAATCCAAATATATCCTTAACAATTGGATTTTTAATCAAACCAATACTTCATAGGTTCATCAACCAAAATTTCCAACAATAACGGCTTCCAAGTAGAGACAAGTTCATAATATAACGAACATGGAAGTAATAACAAGATTTTTATCAAAATTAGACTCACGAGCATGCTTGACACACATTGCATAGGTACTCTTCACCTTACCTATGCATTGAACATGATAAACACTTAGCACATAGCATACAATACCTATTCTCTCACCAAAGTTAGGCAAAACACTTACCTCGGGTCCAAAATATATCAATCAACCCTCTAACACAGCCTTTCCTTTATAATCCGACTCCGAAACAATGATATCTAGTCATAATTAATTCAATAATATCAATAAAGACTCAATAACACAATCCCATAGCCTAGATATGCAATTCCTAGCATTCTTCCCAAAATTCCAAAATTTGACCCCGGGCCCGCTTGGTCCAAACATGAGGCTCGGACCAAAACCCGATCACCCATACCCCCACGAGTTCAAATATATAGTTTGTTTTGAAATCCGACCCCAAAATGAGGTTGAATTGCCCAAAATTCCCCAAAACCCTAACTCTACCCGAAACCCCTAATTTCTACTTTGTTCTCATGATTTTAGGCCTAGATTCTAGGATGAAATCTTGTAAAAAGAAGTTAAGAAGTAAAGAAAATGAGTTAGAAATCACTTACTAATATTTTGGAGAAGAAAGAGTGTTTGAAAAATCGTCTCTTATGATTTTAGGGCTTTGAAAAGTGAAAATAACAGAAATTCCCGTCTATTTATACCCCTCCCCCCCAAGGCCCTTACCGCGGTCAGCGAAAAATTGACCGCGGCCGCGGTGAAGAAAACCAAGAAAAGCTGAAGAGACCCAAGAAACAATGACTGCAGTGACATGCTTTAGTATTTTGGCCATACCTTTTTCTACAGACGTCCGAATTACGATTTCTTTCCCTTTCTGGAAACTAGACACCAAGGGCTACAATTTTCGTTTTTGAATCATCTCAAAATCCTTGTAGATCAAAAGATATAGGCCTCCGAAGTCGGCCGATTTTCCAGCCCCTCCACCGCGGTCCGCGAAAAAACGACCGCGGTCGTGAAGCTTTTTTCGCGGTCCGCGAAAATAGGACCTCGGACAGCGGTGGCAAGTTCAGGGGTCGAGTTTAGTGGCCTCCAACAGCTATATTCTAAGCCTAAAAACATGCCGGGACCTACCCGAAACTCACCCGAGCCCTCGGAACCTCAAACCCAATGCACACACGACTTCAAAATCATCCTATGGACTTATTCGGGTAATGAAACCTCCCAAATAACATCAAAAACAATGAATTAAACTCCACAATCTATAGAATTTTCTCAAAATTCATAAACTATCAAATTTTCCATTTTTGATCCGAAACACGTCATTTCAAGTCCGTTTTACACCAAATTTCACAGATAACTCACGTAACATATAATAAACCTATTCTGGGCTCCGTAACCATAATACAGACCCGGTAACACGGTTTTCACATAATTATTTATTTTCAAAAACTTTTATTATTTTCAGAAAATAATTTTTTTAAAAAATTCATTTCTCGGGCTTGGGACCTCGGAATTCGATTCCGGGGCATACGCCCAAGTTCCATATTTTCTTACGGACCCTCCGGGACCGTCAAATCACGGGTACGGGTCCGTTTATCAAAAATATTGACCAAAGTCAACTTTATTCAATTAATTATTCCAAAAATTTCATGTTTATCAAATTTTCACATAGAAGCTTCCCGTCTACATGCCCGATATGCGCACGCATATCGAGGTGAGATTAACGGAGGCTTTCAGGGCCTCGGAACACAGATTTAGCTAAAATTACTTAGGATGACCTTTTGGGTCATCACACACCCCTACACCCACTACTACCATCCTACCCCGCCCAACTCAATAGAAATATTATTAAGGGTGTGTTTGGTATAAAGGAAAATATTTTCCATGGAAATTCCAAGAAAATGTTTTTCAAGAAAACAAGTGGTAATCTTATTCATTTTCTGGTGTTTGGTACGCAAATCAAGAAAAATATTTTCTCAAGAGTATTCATAAATAATTTTGATACAATAAACATGAAGCCATAAACTTTCGAACCAACAACATTCCGAACCCACAAATTTCAAAAACTTCTGAACCGCAAAACTTTCGAAACCGCGAAATTTCGAACCCGTAAACTTTATAATTTCTAAACCCGTAAACTTCGAAACATATAAACCTCTGAACTCATAACTTTGGAACTTGTAAAATCTTGAATATGTAAATTGAAAGATGAAAAAAGTAAAAGTGAAAAAATATATATTTTTTTCGGGGGGTGGGGGGTGGGATGGGGGTGCAGAAAAAAATAGAAATTTGAAAATTACAAAAAAAGTAAAAAAAAATAAAAATTTGTGCGGGAGTTGGGTTAGGGGATGGCCGGGGGGGAGGGGTGCAGGAAAAAACAAAATTTTTTATATTACAAAAATAAAAGTAAAAATAAATTTTTTCTTTTGCGGGGTGGGGGTGGGGTGGGATGGTGACGAAAAAAAATCTTTTTGGAGAGAGGGCACGGGGTGGGGTTAGGTGTGTGGGTATGGGGTGGGTTGATGAGGGTAAGGAATAGGGTGGAGAAAGTTGAGTAGGAGTTTAAAAAAATATTTTTCCTTCTCTTGATAGGGAAAACATTTGGGAAATTTTCATAAAGCACTATCGTTTAGTGGTAATTAGCTATCTATAGATACCATTTGCTATATTACGGATTATAGATACGTTTTCTGTTGTTATAAGATGTATAGATGTATCTAAGCTACTGTATTCATGAATACAGTAGCAAAAATAGGCGCGAAATATGGAGCTACAGCTGGATGACGAATGTATGTGGGTGTATGTGACTGTATTCGACTGTATGTCGTAACGTAAACTGCGCAATTCCAGGTCTGACAAGCTTTTTTTTAATGAAAAGTGTATAATTAACATAATAGACTCCTAATATAACTCAACTAACCCAATTACATCACCCATAAATCGTTTTCTTACGCGAAATATGTTTCTTCCCTTTTCTATTTTTTTCGTGTGTTTGATTTTTTTTTGTTGAATACATATAAATACAATTAAATCTGTTGTACATATTAATACAGTCTGTTATACACATATGAAGGTCTAAATCTGTATTCGAATACATCTGAATATATGTGAATACAATCTGTCTATTTCTTCCCTTTTCTATTTTTTTCGTGTGTCTGATTCTTTTTTTTGTTGTTGAATACATATAAATACAACTAAATCTGTTGTACATATTAATACAATCTGTTATACACATATGGAGGTCTAAATCTGTATTCGAATACATCTGAATATATGTGAATACAATCTGTTATATACATACAATATGATTGTATTGTAAAAAGATGTAATATTTCATTCATCAGAACTGATTCTTTTATTTTTTTGAATACATACAAATACAAGTAAATACAAAACGATATTTTGTATCAGGGAATGTATATGATCTCTAAATATTAAATACATGTATTCAAATATCAAGTTGAAATACATATGAATACAACCTATTAAATTAATATGAATGCAACCTGTTGTATTCATATGGATGCAAGATGTTGAATACATATTAATACAATATGTTGAATACATATGAATACACCTGTATACATTAACCTTTGTTATATGAAGTAAAAATTCCTGAATCAACATTCTTAATCTTGACACATGAAGCATCATTCATAAGTTTTTTCCTCTTTTCCGCAACTGAAATATTTTTTTCTTTGGAAGATTTCTCAACTTGGACTTATTTCGATTTGTCATAGTCTGTCTGCATCTCCTTCTTCAGGCCGTCAAAGTAAAACCCCAAATTGGGTTATTTGTGGTGTGAGAAAATGGAAACAGTACCAGGGCAATTAGTGTGGGAAATCATGAAGAACAACAACTCCTTTTTAGTGAAAAAGTTCGGCAATGGTAGCGCTGATGTTGTGTTTAGCAAAGAGCCTAAAAATCTTTACAATCTTCACTCTTACAAGCACTCTGGCCTAGCAAACAAGAAAACTGTGACTATCCAGGATGGAGGCAAAGATCAATCTGTGTTGCTTGCTACAACACAGAACAAGAAACAGAACAAGCCTTCAAGCTTGCTAAACAAATCTGCAACGAAGAAAGAATACCGCCGCATGGCCAAGGCCGTAACTAACCAGGTTGCAGACAACCATTACAGGCAGATCTGAAGAAGGCATCCCTTGCAAATATATGTATCAAAATCGAAAAAGCTAAATACTTACCCCAAAAAATTATATCAGAAAATAAAATCGATATTTTAGAGAGAATTCAACTGGGAGTGCGAATGGGGGAGACCAAGTCAATGAGAGATAATTCAACTGTGGAGTGAGAATGGTGGGAGAAGATGTCTGGAACGTGGTTTTGTGGGAGAAGAAAGTAAAGTGTATCAAAAAAGAGAGAGAACGTGGTTTTTGAGTTTTACGGTAATTAGGTGAGAGAAAATCTAAAAAAGGAGAGAGAAAAATAATAATAAGCGTATATGGTGACTTAAGGGTAGAATGTAACCATAATTAGATATTTTGCTATAAAGGGTAAAAGGTAGCTATATAATATAATTTTTGTAAAATGTTATTTATTTAAAATAAATAGGGTATAAAGCTTTTCTATAGGGTGTAATCTTCCAATTGGAGGACAATGAGTTGATGAGGAAAATATTTTTTAAAATATTTAAGCCAACCAAACATGGGAAAATTAAAAAATATTTTCCGAAAAAAAAAATACAACCCGTATAAATTGCATTAGAAAAAAAATACACTTATATAATATGGGTTAACCCATATTCAACCCGCCCATTTGACACCAATCCATTTTTTACCCGCATTAAATATGGGCGGGTTGAGACCCAACCCATTTTTGCTCAACCTATTTTTTAACCCGCCTAAATCCAACCTGCTCATTTGCCACCACTACATAGGATATATACGTAACATACACAAAATACATTCACACCAGAGCACTGCCACATGCCAAACACATATACAACTCATTCAATTTGGCTTCATTTTCATTTTGGCACTCGATCTCAACTTTGTTCCATTTTGACACTCCAACTCTATTTCTTATGTTTTATTTTAACACAAAATTTGAAATCAGTGCAAAAAAATAAAATAAAAAAAATAGCGCGTGTGTATACACAAATATGAAGTGTAATAAATATCCAATTAAATGTTGCTCATCATTGTCAAACGAGTCAATACCAAAATACCCGACCCGAATTTCTTGGTGACCACGACACTTTCAGTTCAACTTGAAATCCACAACAACAAATATCTATTTCATTATGAAAAAATAATTTTCGTTGAAACATGGATTCACTTTAAGCTTATATGAATAAATCAGGTGGCAACGATTAATTGGATATTTATTACACCTCAGATCTGGGTACACATACGCATTATATTTTTTTGCACTGGTTTCAGCTTTTGTGTTAAAATGAAACATAAGATATAGAATTGGAGGGCCAAAATGAAACAAGGTTAAGATAAAGTGCCAAAATGAGAAATGGAGCCAAGTTGAATGAACTGCATATAGGTTTGGCCACTGCCATAAACCATCATTTCCATACCAAAAGAGAAGAAGAAGATGGTGGAGTTTTGAGTTGTGTTGTGTTGTTGAGATCGTAACCTGATTTACTAATTGAAATTCTAGTATAAAATCAATTAATAACATTGATGTGAAGCTGTTGACAAGAGGATTTAAAGTGAAATTTTTTGAAATCCATTTCATATTCAATTTTTAGATTTGAAACAGAGAAGAGGGAGAAAGAGAGAAAAACGAGCATGGTAGAGAGCAAACAAGAGATTGGGCGAGAGAGAGAAAAAAATAGGGGAAGAGATTAGGTTTACCAAAATTGGAGCCTAAAACCTAAGGGATAATTATTGCTTTGAGGTGTTACATTTTAAAATTTTATTTTGTTGGGTAATTATTGTATAAAAATGGTATTTATGGGTCCTATTATGTTATATCTTGCAAAATAAATAAATTGTTTCGGGGCTATAATCCCAGAGAATTACTAGGGGTGTCAAATGGACAAATTGTGCTGCATTTGACCGGTTAACGCAGCTTGAATCATATATAGGTTGGATCATAATTCATCCAATAGGTTGCCTGGGTGAATACATGCGGATAAATTTGGACTGAAATTTAACCTGCTCTATCCAAATTATTTTTTATTTGTTTGTAAATAATTTATTTAATTTTCAAATCAAACAAGTAAATGTATTTTGTATTATCTTATATACTACATCAAACAAACTAAAATCACAAGTGGAGTTTATCTTTCACCCCAAAGGGCCACAAATTTCGATAGGATTGGGGCTAACCAACTACCCAATCACAATCTTTTAAACTTTAAAAAGTAGGGCTTTGCACATTTGGCTGGTCCGCTAAAATTAAATACAGTCGCTAGTAAAATATATAAAATATATACAGTAACAATGTATAAAGCATATTATACAGTAATATATAAAAAATACATATTTGGCGGATATTATTTTCGGTAAAGGGTAAAAAATGCTCCTTTACTATCGAATATTGTTTAAAACTGCCCTCTATTTGTAACGACCCGGCCAGTCGTTTCGCGAGATTAGCCCCGTCTCCTCTATTTCTGCTTCATTTCGTGTGGTTTAGCTCTTGTGTTTTGTTGGGTCGGTTGGTTCGGGTTCGGAGTGGTTGTAGTGAGGATTGAGACACTTAGTCTCTTAAAGTAGCCTTATAGTTGGAAAAGTCAATTGGGAGTTGACTTCTTGGTAAACGACCTCAGAATGCGGATTTTATGGCTCGGATAGCTCCGTTAGGTGATTTGGGACTTAGGAGTGTGTTCGGAATGTGGTTTTGATGTCCGGTGTAGAATTAGGCTTGAATTGGCGAAAGTTGATTTTTGGCGATTTCCGGTCGGCAATGGAAAATAGGCTATAGGGGTCGAAATGGGATTCCGGAAGTTGGAGCGGGTTCATAATGTCATTTTGGATATGTGTGCAAATTTTCAGGTCAATCGGATGTGTTTGGTTGGTTTCGGCATCCTTGGTGAAGTTTAGAAATTTCAAAGTTCATAGGCTTGAGTTTGATGTGAGTTTTGGTGTTTCGAAGGCTCGACTAAGCTTGAATGAGATTATGAGACGTGTTGGTATATTTGGTTGGGGCCCTGAGAGCCTCGGGATTGATTTCGGATGGTTAACGGGTGTTTGAACTTGGAAAAAAATGCAGCAAGTTGTTGTGGTGCACCACTGCTGGTGTGGTCGCACCTGCGGAAGGAAGACCGCAGACGCGAGGTCCGTAGGTGCGAAGACCTTGCGCAAGTGCGGAGTTTGGCAGTTCGTGAAGGGGTCGCAGGTGCAGACCGGTGGTTGCACCTGCGAAAGCGCAGGTGCGGAAATTGGGGATTTAAGTCAGATGCGCAAGTGCGCTAATGAGGCCGCAGGTGCGGAAATCCCTGGGCAGATCATATATAAAGGGTCCTTAGCAAAGTTTTGGCATTCTTTCACCATTGGCATGCGGGTTTGAAGCTTTTGAAGAGGGAAATCGATAGTTCTTCATTGAAGTAAGGTTTTTGGACTTAAAACTCGTTTATGTATGATTAAAGGTCTGATTCGTGGTGAAAATTGGGGAAAATCAGTGCTAAAAATGGGTAATTAGGGCTTGTGATTAAGAGACTTTAAATTGGGAATTTGAAGGGTCATTTGGACTCCGATTTCAGTGTTCTTGGTATGTATAAACTCGCGAGAGGATGAGGATTATTGTGGTGTAAATTTTATCGAATTCTGAGACATGGGCCCGGGGGTCGGGGTTGGCCAATTTCGGGAATTGTGTCTAATTTTGATAGTTTTCGATTAGGTTTCGTCTCCCTAACATGTGTTGATGTTATAAATCTGATTTTTGATAGACTCAGAGCATTTGGGAGCCGATTCGAGGGGCAAGAGTATTGCGGAGTAGCTTTTCGAGCTGGTTTGAGGTAAGTAATGACTTTAAATCTTGTCCTGAGGGTATGAAACCCCGGACGTAGTATTTTCTCACTATTTTGGTATGACGCACATGTTGGATGACGGGTGTGTGGCATGCACTGATTTGGGGATTTGGACTTGGTCCTTCCCGTGGAAACTATCGAGTTACGTATTTACTTCAAATCATATGATAAATCGTATTTTCAGACTATTGCTATATTTGGGCTATATGCCATGCTTGGGGTCTTGTGCCGACCTACTTAGACCCCTTGGGGGCTGTTTACTATTTTTCCTCACCGCGTTAACTTATGATTTACACTCAGTCATCTTATGCTTAACTGGTTTCAAAACTCAATCTTATTTACACTATTTTGAGATATAAAATGATATTTTGGGTCGAGTATCCCATTTTACTGATAGCCCGAGTGGCTTTTGAGATGTTTCTGACTGAGTGAGACCGAGGGCCTGATTGTGAGGATATGATATTGGATCGGGCTTCACGCCGCAACATGTTTATGATAGGCCGAGTGCCTGAGAGTGATTTGATGCCATGATTTGGCTTGATTTTAGCGCTTGGGTTGTAGGAGCCCCTCCGGAGTCTGTAAACCCCCAATGAGCGCAGGTATCTACTGAGTGCGAGTGCCGAGTGTTGAGTGCCAAGTTATTGGGAGGTATGAGTGACAGTGAGGTTGCTCGAGGGGCTGATACTGAGTGATTGGGAGGCATGCTGAGTGACTGTTTCCGAGTGATGATTTGCCTGAGGGGCTGTTTATGATACTGATTTTGCTTGAGTAACCATTTATGATTCATTTCATTTTTATACTCAGATTTCTTGGGAACTGTTTCTTAAATCATTGGAAATCATATTTTTCAAAGGATTTTTTACTGGAATATGCTTTCAAAGCGTATTGACCAAAAATATACACTGCTGGGACTAAAGATTTTACTTCTTGTGATTTGATGATTTTCTCCTATGTGTTTTATGCTGTTCAGACTTGATTTATTTTCATTACTACTGAGTTGTCGTACTCATCATTACTCCCTGCACCACTATGTGTAGATACAGGTGCTGGTTCAGGGCATTAGCTTCTTTCCTCTATTTGTGGAGCCGGTGTTGGGATTTCGAGGTAGCTGTTCAGCGTCCGCAGCTTCTCTTTTTCCCTTTCTTGTTTTTGGTTTTACTTCCTCATTCCGAGACTTGATGTATTATGACAGTAGAGTTTATTTTGTACTACTCGTAGATGCTCATGACAGGGTGACTCTAGGTCTTTGGGTAGTGTTTAGGCTGTTCATTTGTTTGGTTTCGCGTAACGCTTTAGAAATTTAAAGATGTTTATGAAATAAGGAAGGAAAACAATTCTGGAATTTATGAAAATGTTATGTAAATATGTGATTGATTGGCTAGCCTAGTTCCATGATAGGCTCCATCACGACTAGTCTAGATTTGGGGTCGTGACAAGTTGGTATCAGAGCCTAGGTTACATAGGACTCGCCGGTCATGAGCAGATTTAGTAGAGTCTTGTGGATCGGTACAGAGACGTCTATACTTATCTTCGAGAGTCTACAAAACCCTTTAGGAAAAATCTTACATTCTTTAATTCTTGTCGTCCGAATCCATTTATTCAGCCAAAAGCGTAACTCTTTGAATTTCTTTCATGTATTCGAATGCGCATGTGAGTGCTCGGTATCATCTGTGCATCGACGGTTTGTGATTCCCATGGATCAGCTATGATTTTTAGCATATTGATAATGGGCCAGTCTGGAGGACTTGAGGCCGGATTTTGTTTGTGGCTTGAGTGCTGAGATTTTGTTTTAGTGAGCACGTGCAATTGGGGACTTATATGTTCGTTTGTGTCCTTATTGATGGGACTTTGTGACTAGATGGCTACATGGTGAGTGTGATTTGATGGTTAGATGTGTTCAGGTTGTTTGATTGTGACAAAATTAATTGGCAGGATATGTAGCAAGAACCATTGAGTATTTGACTTCTGTCTTGGGTTATAATATGGCCTCGAGTTGTGAGTATATTGAAGGACCTCTCGTGTAGTTTAGTTGTGGAGTGAAGTGGAGTTTCCTGTTGTGTTCTGAGTTCCTGGTGATGTTTTGGGGCTGACCAATGCCCCAGCAGGGTTCATGTATTTGATTAATGGCGTATTTCAGTCGTGTTGGCACTCCTTCATTATGGTATTCATTGGTAGCATCCTGGCGTACTCACATAGCCAGGGGTAGCATACTCAGCATTAAGGAGGGTACTATGGAGATTGATGGAGGAGAAGCTTTATGCAAAGTTCTCCAAGTGTGAATTTTTTTGGGCTCAGTTCAGTAGCATTCTTGGGACACGTGGTGTCTAGTGAAGGTATCCATGTGGTCAGACGAGTGTGGGTAGAGCTTCCAGAAGCTCAAGATTTCTTTGACCACAACTCCAGTATTAGTTCTGCCATCGACTTCAGGTTCTTATGCAGCGTATTGTGATGCCTCGAGGGTAGGCGTTGGTTGTGTCTAAATACTGAAGGGTAAAGTGATTATGCGATATCTATGATTTTAGGAAGGGTATAGGGAGTTATCAGTTTGAGGCTAGCTGGCAGGGTTATCTCCCGCGGGATGTCCTGAGGTTATGTGACTCTTATGTGATTTTGTAACAAATTCTCTTTTCCAGCAAATAATATATGTTATAATTTGAGTTCGGATAGCTTGTGGGGGTTGGCATGACCCTTTTCAATGGTGAATGCGAGATTTGCATACGAATTTGAGATATTAGATGGTTTGCGTCATATGAGCTTATAAAGGATTTAGTTGCATCTCACCGCGGTTTGGTGACATTGTTAGCGTATGGGCATTGTGAGTTATTGTTTGTCATGATCTTTGGCTTTGAGCCAAGTGGGGGAGTCTGTTGATGATAAGTTGATTGCACGATTATGTGTTGTATTGGTTTCAGTTTGAGATATATTGGTGAATCAGTTATGACCTGCAGAGGTGGAGTCTGGGAATGGCTCGAGTAATGGAAATTCTTCGATACAAGTTGTAATGTACTCTATGGGTAGATGGGTTCACTGAATGATTGAGTTGTAATTGTAAGAGGTAGAGTGTGTGCAGTGTACGAGTTTGCTTGTTGCTTCAAATGTGTGGATTACTTTCCTAGTATGTGGTTTGCAACGGGGTCAGGTCGTTCTGTATGCTTGGTTGGTGTAATTGAAATTTGCGTAGAGTGGATGACTCTTAAGAATGGTTCTAACGGGTTCAAGGTTGTATGTAGCAATTGAGGATCTCCAAGGTGTGAATTGGGCTAGAACTGAGATTTACGTGGAAGGTGTCAACGCTTGTGGTGTCTTTACATTATTAGTGATTCTATCTAACGGTATCAGGAAAGTGGAGGTAATGGCTTTAGATTTTCCAGAAGTCTCTTCGGGGTACATATTTTGAATGTGGTGCTTTTGGGGATATTCGAGAGAGTATTCAGCGGCTTATGAGCCTTAGACAGTATGGTAATATGCTTGGGTCTCGTGTGGTGAGTCTGGGTTGAGAATTGCGATATTATGGCAGGGAAGGGCATCAATTCGAAGGTAAGTCAGAAGGAACATGGATTAATAGGACAACTGGGAAGTAAGTCGGATATGCATGGTAAGGAATATGATCAGTTCTTTGGGCGTTTATGTGGTAATGAGTTTTTACATGTGATTCTTAGAAATGCTCTTAGATTTTGGTGACCTGCGTAACTTGGTTGAGTTAGAGGGATTCAGTCCTGACGGTGTGGTGTCGTACAAATAGGATTCAGAGAGTTCTTGATGGTTTGTACCACGGTTAGAGGTGTATATTTCCTACTGGCGTGAGGAGCATGTGATGTATAGTGATTTTACTTCTAGATGGGATCAAATGTAAAGTTCTTGGCTAGTTGGGCTCGTAGTTGCTTGTGTCTCGGAAGTGATTATGAAGTCCTCATATTTATCACATGATGGCATGGTGTATGGGGTATGTTGGGTAGAGTTGAGATTTTTCATATGTGAGGTCACGGTTCAGTGCTGGAAGGCAGGTCAGAAATTCTTAGGCAGCATTGGCAGTTCAGACGACTAGGTAAATGATATCACTAATTGGTGTGGCTTGATGAGGGCATACATTTCAGGAACGGCAATGTGTTTGAGTTAAGGGCACTTCATTGGTATTTCGGTGCTCTTTTGTTGGATCGACTTCTCATTGTCACACCTCCTTTTTCCACTACCCCCCGTGATTAACGAAGGGATAATAAGGGAGTTTTTCCAATTAAAGTGACATTATTCGATTTTGGAATTTATTTATTATTTCAGAGTCGCCACCCGGATTTTTGACGATGCTCCGGGATACCGTTTTGTTTTGAAAATCCCAAACCGAGGAAGATTTGACTCCGTTTTGATTTGTCTGCGACCAGAAATCCGAGTAAGGAATTCTGTTAACCCGGGAGAAGGTATTAGGCATTCCCGAGTTCCGTGGTTCTAGCACGGTCGCTTAACTATTAATATTTGGCCTAATTATCTAATTGTTTACATGTTTTTAACCCATTGTGCATTTTTTAACCTTTGAAATTTAGCTGCTTTTGATAAGTATGAATTTATCTTGAAAACGAGTCACGGGAACGTGCACTCGTTATGCTTTTGTACATGTTACAATTACGCCACATGAAATGCACCCGTAATTGCGACACGTGATTTTATTATAATTTGAAGTTTAAGATGGGGACATGAGTTGTCGCTCCCGAGTGTAGATTACGTAGTCAAGACTATGATTATGACGGTTTTATAATGCCTACTTGAGGCGATATTCGTTTATTCTTTATTCTTTCCACTTGAAAGAGTATTTTTAATTTTTAAAGTCAATTAGGACATTTAT
>MDKH01196417.1:0-11530 GCA_005239495.1 Nicotiana undulata
TATATATATATATCACCCTTATTGCTCATGTTGCGGCATGCAACCGGATCTCACATGTCCACCCTTATCACTCCTTGTTGCGGCGTGCAACCCGCTCCCACCAGACAAATCATATCAGTTTATTTATGAAAACTTTCACAATTAAGGCCAATCCTTTGACAACATTTTTACCTCAGCAATTGTAAACAAGAAACTGTATTTCTCACAAACTTCATCAATATTATCTCAAAATGAAACCAACAGGAATGTATATATATCTCGTAAAACAATGTCAACCTGCTCAACCTTTATGTACCACAATGAAACCAAGGAAATAACTAACACTTTCCAAAATAATTGAAACAAGACTTAACAACAAGTTAACAAAGCCAAGTAGTCACAGAAACATCAATGAGCATAAAACAATTAAGCCATGAATCAAATAAATTGGAAATGGGGAAGGGATCATGTTTAACATACAATTTGGTGGTGCATAGATACTCGTCACCTCACCTATACACCACACACATGCAATTTCACATAGCAATTAAGTTGGAGATTCCTATTCCCTCAAGTCAAGGTTAAACCAAGTACTTACCTCAAATTCGTAGGCCACTCACTGCTCAATTATAGCTTTTCCTTTTGAATTCACCTCCAATACACTCGAATCTAATCATAATTAACTTAATATCATTAATTAATGCTAAAGGAAGTAACTTTACTGAAAATAATAATTTTTCCTAAGTTTTCTCAAAAAAAGTTAAAACCCGACCCCGGGCCCGCTTGGTCCAAACTCGGGGTTCGGACCAAATTACGTTTACCCATTCACCCCCGAACCCGAATATGCAATTTAATTCGAAATCCGACCTCAATTCGAGGTAAAGATTCAATTTTTATAAAATTTCCTAATTCTACCCAAACCCTCGATTTTTACCTTGAAAATTCTTGATTTTTTATTTCAAAGTGATGAAAAACATTAGGTAATTGAAAGATTAGAGTTTAGAATTTATTACCAACACTTTGGGGATGAACTTTGGTGAAGAAAATCGTCTCTAGGGCTTGGTGGTTCGGAAAATATGAAGAAAAAAGGTTCTGTCCGTGTTTAAAATTGGATTTATATACCTGGACAGGCTTTCTACGCGTTCGCGTGGGCCTGCCCGCGTTCGCGTAGATTTAGGAATTGGGCTATCGCGATCGCGGCTCAGTGGGGGAGTTCGCATAGTATACACAGGCTCCCCTCCCCCAGACCCAGTTTACCTTTTGCGTTCGCGAGGGCCCAACCGCATTCGCGTAGGGTCTCCCCCCAGCCCACCGCGTTTGCGTGAAGGGTCCCGCATTCGCATAAAACAAAGTGGTGACCCAGGCCATTTACACTACACGATCGCGTGTGATGCTACGCGATCGCACTGAACACTTTTACTGCGCAACAGATACAGCATAAACAACAACCTTTTCTAAGTTCAAAAACATCCTGTGGCCTATCTGAAATTCACCCGAGCCCTCGGGGCTCCGAACCAAACATGCACGCAAGTCTAAAAACATCGTACGAACTTGATCGTGCGATCAAATCATGAAAATAACATGTAAAACTATGAATTAATCCTCAAAACTCATCATTTTTCTCAAGAACACTTAAAGTTCACTATTTCTCAACCGAACGCCCGAATCACGTCAAATGAACTCCGATTATCACCAAATTTCACATATAGCATTTAAATACTATAAAGAATTTGTACCGGGATCCGGAACCAAAATACGGGACCAATACCAATGGTTTCAAATATTAACTCTTTCCTTTATTTCATTAATAATTCAGCAAAACAATTTCTTTCCAAAAATTGATTTCTAAGGCTTGGGACCTCAGAATTCAAATCCGGGCATACGCTCGAGTCCAATATTTTACTGTGGACCTCCCGGGATCGTCGGAACACATATCCAGGTCCATTTACTAAAAATGTTGACCAAAGTAAACTATAATCAAATTTTAACTCTAGAAATTACTATTTCTCAAATTTTCACATAAAAGCTTTCTGGTTTCACGCTCGGACTATGCACGTAAATTGAGGTATTTAAAATTAGTCTTTTTATGATTAATAAGCCTAGAACGGAGTCTAAACTCATAAAATGACCCATTAGGTCATCACAGTCTCAAAGATAAGCATTAAATATATATGAGTACAATAAGTATGCATATTGATCACGCCTAACTCTAGTCATAAAAAGAATAAGTGGTCGCTGCAAATATAATCTGGTCTATAAGTCAGGAGTCGAATCCCATAGAGAACTAAGGTTTCGCGATAATTGTTAAATATTGCACAAGTCCAAACAATTTTCTAATTATTGAGATTGTAATATTTATTTCTAACTAATTAACTAACAACTATTATAAAGCAGTAAAATTATCAACTAACAAGATGAAATTTGAGACAGAACTAAGGAGGTCTAGAGTTATGATTTCCCTAAATGTTGGAATCCTTCCCGCTATGTTCCCTACAATTTTGCCTATGTATTCTCTACTGATCGTGAGAACTTTCGGTGACGTAATTCTCTATCGAGCAACTAAAAAATTTTACTAGACATATTCTCTCGAACTACGCTAGTTGGCTTTATCTAACCGCTCATTATGACCACGTCAAGGCTTTGTTATTTCTAAACCTACCTTTAAACCTGTTGTATTGAGTTCTCACATACGTTAGGAGTGACATTGTTCAACAACCACCTAAATATGTATCCTTTCTCAAGAAACACATAATAAATAGGCACAGTCAATCGCTGGCTATTCAATCAACAACAATAAACACGTACTGAACAAGTAGAGAAATCCAACGGCTCAATTATATAAAAACATATTAAGCATTTATCCTACAAAAAGTTCCATCAAAATCCTAGATAACAAATTAGTTATTCATAATAGTATGCATAACTACAATACTAGAATTCATAACTTACAATAAAAAATAGGAAGAGGGAGTGAGAAACTTGTAGAAGAATTTCCCGCCTTGCTCATATTGTGTCTCTGCCTCCTTAGGTCGAATCTGTGTCAAAAGTCCCAAAAATAATTTTTTTTATCTATATATACCAAGTAGGGTCGGGCCCAAATAATTATACCCTCTCTTATGCAAAAAGGACAATTTTCCAGGTCAGGACGTCCGCGACCGCGGACTCAACCGCGGATTCGGGAGCGGACTTTACCCAGTGTCCTGCCTAAAATCCACGTCCAGATCCGCGGTCATGTATTCGACCGCATTTTCACCCTGTTCTGTTTGGAATCTGGAAAAACGTAAAACATGAAAGCTGTAGCCCATTGAGTTAGATTTCCAACCATATATTGTATATCCCTAATGGAGTTCGAAGAAAACAGTTATGTCCATTTTACTAAACAGTGCGCAATATGCCTACTCGATTCTTCGTTCATTCTTAACTATCAAATTTGATCCTCGAACACGATCCCGACTTAATTCCTTGGGCTTTTACTCAGTATTCAAATATCTAAATCACTTGAATTGAATTCATAACTTCTATATAGCTCGGAATCACTCCTACAAGGCATAAAACACACAATTAATGCAAAACACTAGCGATTAAAGCTCAAACTCACTTATAGTGCAGTAAATTAGAGTGTAATAAGCGACTAAAATACGAAATTATAGCCTATCATCAACACCCCACACTTACACCATTTCTCGTCCTTGATCACGCCCAACTATGCCTTATAAAAAGGACTAAGCGATCGTTGCAAATATAATCCGGGTATTTAGCCCAGAATTGAATCCCACAGGGAATTAACCTATCAATTACTTTTGTCAGACTCACTGAATTCTCCGTAATCAACTTCCCAAATATTTTGAATGACAATTGGTGATATTTCTACTAACTATAACTGAATAAAATTAATTAAACTAAGAGCTAACTATGAATGAGTTGTAAACGAAAAAGAGAAGGATCTAAGGTTGTGATTTCCCCTAGTGATGGAATCCCTTCATGTTATATGTCGTATAGTTTTGCCTAATCTTCTCAATCGATCATGAGCACTCTTACTGCCGTAAATCTCTCCCGAGTAGTTACGACAATTACTAGACGCACTCTCCCGAGTTACGCTAGCTGGCTTTTATTACAGCTCACTTAGATCGCACCCAAGGTTTCGTTATCCCTAATCCCACCTTTAAACCCTCGGTTATTGATTCCTCATATACTTTGGGAGTGATGTCGTTCAACAACTACCTAAATATGCACTCTCTCCTGAGTAATACATACTAAATAGGCACAGCTAATTAGGGATCCTATCAATTAATTACAACAAGAGCGTAGTTGAACAAATAGAGATTACTCCGGGCAAACAATATTAACACAACAAGAAGTTCATCCTTCAACAGGTTACATCAAAACCTTAAGACTAAAGAATTAGCTAATCATAATTGTGTTCATATTAACAACAACAAAATTCATCATGAATGATAAAAACAAAAGGAAGAAAGGTAGAACTCGACGACGAATTATCCTCTTTGTCTCTTTCCTCTTTTTGCCTTGAACAAAACTATAAAAACCTTGATATACTCTTTTTGGGAGAGCTGGACCTTTTATAGGTTAAGTGGAATTACTCCCGATCTTCCAAAATTCCCCTGATGTTACCGCGTTCTGGACGGACTAGCGCGGCCGCGCTCGAACCGTGCATGGGCCGCGCTAATAGAACTTTATTCTACCTGCTGCTCCTGGACTAGCGTGGCCGCGCTTGGGCCGCGCTAATCGACTTTCACACTGCCCAGCTTTGTTTGCTCTAGCGTGGCCGCGCTAAGGCCGTGCTTGGCCCACACTAGAGTTGATTAGCTATTTTTCTCTTTTTTCTCTTCCTTTTTTCACACGCACTCAACTCTGAGGGGCTTTCCTTGCTTTAATTTAGCTCCAAACATTGTCCTATGGCCTCATAAGCACGACTTGCTCCTGCAAGACATAAAATCCACAATTAGAGCCATTTTATCGTCATTTAACCTTCCTAGAATAGTGAAGCATAGTAAAGTTAGGGCATAAATAGCCGCTAAACTACATGAATCTAGCCCATTATCAACACCCCACACTTAAATCATTGCTAGTCCCCGATCAATCCACCATATTATATAAAGTTTCCTTCACTAAGTACTTCCCTAACGTATCACACCACGAACATATCACCAAAGTTGCATCTAGTAGTGTAACATCTTTGCCTCAAGAGTTGACTTTCACTTGCCGTGCAATATTCATACTCTCTCAATTTACTCTATACAGAGGTCAAGACTTACCTTTCCTTTATGAATCAAGTTCCCTCACATCACGCAAGAGAGTAGTCCCACAAGTAATAACATTAAGAACAATTAGGAACTTAGATAGACAAAATTCACTCACTCTCAGAAAGAACATTCATATGCCACAAAGATGCACCATAGGCTTGCCCGTAGTGTACTACTCTACTAATCGAGCTCATTCAGTCTAAGATCAATTAGGACTTCTAGCCTGTTTGGCCAAGCTTTTTTTTGGGCCAAAAGCACTTTTGGCCCAAAAATGAGGTGTTTGGACAAGCTTTTGGAAGGAAAAAAAGTGCTTTTGAGGAGAAGCAGAAAAAAGTAGCTTCTCTCCAAAAGCACTTTTTGCCCGAAAATGAGGTGTTTGGACAAGCTTTTGGAAGGAAAAAAAGTGCTTTTGAGGAGAAGCAGAAAAAAGTAGCTTCTCTCCAAAAGCACTTTTCTAAGAAGCACTTTTGAGAAAAATGCACTGAGAAGCAGTTTTCAAAAGCTTGGCCAAACACTAATTACTGCTTAAAAGTGATTCTCAAATTAATTAGCCAAACACAAACTACTTTTCACCAAAAGTACTTTTTTTAAAAGTACTTTTGAGAAAATCACTTCTCAAAATAAGCTGATTTTAGAAGCTTGGACAAACAGGATATTCATTTGGTTGTAATGTAGGCTACGTGACGAGTAGGGTATATTTGGATATAGTGACTAACCTCCCTAAGCACTTTAATACAATTACTTTCACATTCAGAACCATACTTATGTCAGACCAGACATTCCACCACACTTCTATTTATAATACCCAAAACTCTTTTAGGCACAACTGTATTAAGTCACCACTTATCAAGGACTACATTTATTTATTTTCTTTTCTCCTTTTTTTTTCAAGTTGCGCGTATTCTTTCATTTTTTCAAAACACTTCACCTTTTTTACCTATTTCATTGGTTCCACTCAAAAACCAAACCAACCACCCCACACTTTAACTTTTACATATTTCATAACAATTCAAGTGCTCCTAGGAGGTAAAGGGGTTCAAACAGATAGGCCATTCAAACAATTGGGTAAGGTTTGTAATGTGGTTGCCAAAGAACTAGGCTTATAGGCTCAACGGGGGTAACTACGATTTATCACATTTAGGTGGGTATACTTTATATATCTGGCTTAACAAAGAACTGCCTATATCACTTCTAAGACTGAATGAAGCTACTCTTTCGCTTTGCAAACACACAGGGCAAGTTCTAGGCATCAAATGCAGAGCATAGAATACAATACAACTCTCACACACATGGAACATGATTCACTCCATATTGGCTTATCAAAACACTCTCATTTGAGTACTCAAGTCAGTTACAAACATACAATTTAAGGCACTCTAACAAGAATCAACAATTGAGACTAGGCGTCACACTCTAGTGTCTACTGTGTTCAGGTGTAATAACGCTAAGGGATTCTCTTCCTATCTTAGCTCATAGCCCATAAGTACCAGATAAAAACTAAAAGAAAAATAAACAAAAAACTAACTACACCCGGTTCAAGCAAAACCCTTGGAAAACAACGGCGGTCCAAAGAAAAACCAAGGGGGAGTTACTACACTACCTAAAACAGAAAATCTTTTTGGTATTTTCTTTAGACTTACTTCCCTCAAGAAAACTGTCTATGAGATTCGTCATCAGGAAGATTCCAACATATTTCTGTTTTTTTAAATGGTCGACTTAGACCCTCAAGAACCCCGTCAAATGAGATCCGTCGTCGAGACAAGTTGACTCATATAATTAAACTGCTACTCAAAACCAAAAGAAAACAAAAGAAAACATATAATAATTATGTTCCTACATATATACACATACAATGAAGTATCCCTCACCCCACACTTAAAAGGAAGACATGTCCTCATGGCAGACAAAATAAGGAACTGTGAGGTAAAGGAACTTCCTTCAAGGATCAATCTTGATCGGAGACCGTCTCCGGGTCCAGATGTCATGCACGACCATTTTTACTATAAAGCATGAAATTTTCAATTATAACGGAGTACGGTGCAAATTCTTTTCCAAGAATATCATACGGATTTCCCCCTACTCCAGGTATGTTAAGTCTATCCCTTCTTTCTTTTGGCATGGTCCAAATTATACTGAAGAAATAAGCAAATACACAGTTTCTATAAATTACTCTATTCATAGAAATAGTAGGGGTGTCTATATTCTTGATTCCCCATGAGAATTATTATTATTTTCTGTTCATGGGTCTCAGAATAATACGCAGTTGGAAAAGTTTATCCGGAAGGAATATTGAAATTATTACGTACTTTTCATGCATTTTATACATGTGCATTGACCCATGACCAGATGGCGTTATATACGCGTATATATGTAAATATATGTATATGGGATAAGGGAAAAGGTTACGGCGTTATATACGCACCACCACCTGATCAGCTGGTATATGATGATGATGTTGCCCACAGTGGTTGAAATATGATTCAAACGGTGTTATATACGCGTATATATGTATGTATATGTATATATATATATATGATTCAAACGGCATTATATATGCGTATATATATATATATATGTATATGTATATGTATATGGGATATGGGAAAGGTTATGGCGTTATATACGCACCACCACCTGATCAACTACTATACGATGATGATTTTTCCCACAGTGGACGATATGATATGATGGGATGCCCTCAGAGGCTGATGATGTTATGAAACATATACCTATGCACGACATGACATTCATACGCATATGCATGATGCTAAAAGTGATTTATTATTTACAGAATTATCCAGACATACAGGTTGAGTCAATTACTCTATATCTCTTCCATATCTCTTATGTATTTGTGCCTTACATACTCGGTACATTATTCGTACTGACGTCCCTTTTGCCTGGGGACGCTGCGTTTCATGCCCGCAGGTCCTGATAGACAGGTCGAGAGCCCTCCAATTAGGCTATCAGCTCAGCGGAAGATGTTAGTGAGCTCCATTTGCTTCAGAGTTGCTCGTTGGTTAGTATGATTTAGACACGTGTTGTTTGGTAAGGCGGGAATCTGTCCCGACCTTTATGATATTTATGTACTCTTAGAGTCTTGTAGACATATGTCGTGTATATAAAGGATTGTACGGCCTAGCCGACCTATGTTTTGGGTTTATAAAGGATTATGTTGGCCTATTAGGCCCGTATGTCATGTGTATGTAATGATGTAATAAGAAAGATACGTTACATTGGTACTCGGTTGGGTAAGGTACCGGGTGCCCGTCGCGGCCCATCAGTTTGGGTCGTGACAAAAGTGGTATCAGAACAGTTCTATCCTAGGGAGTCTACAAGCCGTGTCTAGTAGAGTCTTGTTTATGGGTGTGTCGTGCACCACACTTATAAGCAGGAGGCTACAGGGCATTTAAGACTGTCACTCTTTTTTCTTACTCTAGATCGTGTGATAGAGCTCAGTCATAAGAATTCAAACTCCTAAATTCAATTTTATTCGTAACGACAATACTTACATTCAGAAAGACAATCGATAAGAGATATAGATATGGAAGTGTTGAGTTAGAGGAACTCGATTTTGCATATTTCTTATGATGAGTAAATGAGAGGTCTTCCGATCATGCGTGTACTAAAAGGTGTACGGTTCTTGATAAGGAGCTTTTGGGAAAGAATACATGTCCAAGTTAGACACGAGTTGCAGCAAGTAAAAGAAGCAAGGTGATGAAGGGTACGAGGTACCCAGTTAATAAAGATTATCCTTATTGACCATTCAGGAAGAGAAATATAAGCATTGTGAGTTACCCTCGACAGTAATAGATGTATGTACAATCGGCCACACCTACCTCAGTCATGCCCTATGGGAGCTAACGAATATGGTTTAAGAGAAGGACATGGTAGTAGGATCCGAATAGGTTAGAGTAACCCAAAATGATGAATGGATTGCGTTAGTTGACATTTCCGAAGTATATTACAAATATGCTAATAGATCTCATTGTGAGACACCCAGAAGGTACACACTAAAATAGTACAACTAGATATGAGTACTATAAAGATAAACACTGAAAACTGGAAGGGATAAATATTACCTTAGTGTGGCTCCCATCCCTGGTCGAAAGAGAATGTTAGGCAATTCAAGGAGCCAATGGATGGAGCAAGAGAGGCTAAAAGCAAAAAAATGTTTTGTTCGAGTTTTTAGAATAATGTGATATACAGAAATGTTCACAGGAAAATAAGAAGAGAGTTAATGAAGTAGAATGAGTAAAATATTTGTACATGGATGACAACGGTAGATTAAAATGAATGATAGTATTACAGAGTCTATAGTCAAGTGAAGGAAAAAATGAGAGGTAACAAGCGTTGAGGCAAAAAAAGAGTATTGGTCATAACGTTGCATCCTCATTTCGAGAAATAAATTCATGACTCTAACATGATTACCAGAAGTTAAAAGTTAGATTCCAGAATAATAGAAATCAGTATGGGCAGGTGAAAGATAAGTTGAACATGAATTAGGGACTAAGTGAGTTGACAATACTCGGCATCATGAGAATTTCATATTGCTTTCCGGCGATAGTAGAATGGACAACAAAAGAAGATTCAAGAGAAATTCAGAGAATGGTTATTGGGGGAGACGCTTCCCTAGAGCAAGCAATGTGAGCAAAGTTAAGCTTAAGATACTGTATGTGCCAGTTACGCTAAGCTTCACCCTCGCGAGTAAGGGAATTTGTCATCCTTGGTACAGAAGAATTGCCGCAAGGCGAGTAAGGATGATTGATGTTGAGAAACGACGCCAAAGATGAAGAGGTAAAATATATATAGGTAGATCCTCGTGGCTTCAGTTTTTAGTACATCCCTAAATGGGGGAATATGGAGTAATGTGGCATTAAGCCATAATTAAGTGGTTCTAGTGACTATGGAATGGTAAAGGAAGAATGCGATAAATGAAAGAGGAATGAGATGGAACTTATCCAAATCTTACAGATACGCTACGATTCAAGAATATTGTGCAAGCACGACGTCAAGGAGAGGAAGTAAAGGTTCCTGCCCGAGCTGTTATTAATAAATAAGGAGCCAGTGTGAGACGTAAGTTAAGACAAAGGAAATAACCCAAGAAAGATTACAAGGAATATTAATATGAGAATGGGCCAACGAGTAGTTAGTAATTGGTCAGGAAGATCCCAGTTATGGCTAAACAGGAGGTTAAAAACGAGTCATAAGATCGTGTAAGATAAACAAAGTAGAACCCGAGATGGAGAGTTCAGCCTCGAAGAATATCATTATAATACTTGAGATATATTCAAACAAGAGTCGGGGTAGCTAAAGACACTGTATGAGTGTTACGGGGATAAAATAAAGTGCCACTGGGAAGGAAGTCAAAATATTAGTTCAGAAACAACCATACGAGCACAAGGGTGGGGAGATAAGTAACTACGAACAAGTATAGGCAAGGAAGGTGTAACGACCCGGTCTGTCGTTACGTGAAACCTGCATTTTTAATTGTTTTAATTGACTTATTATAGATTGGTTATTCTATTATTAATGTGTTAGAGTTGATAGGCTTGAAATCGGAATGGTTGCATGAGAATTCAGGCACTTAGTCCTTAAGAATAGCCTTAAAATGGGAAAAGTCAACTGAGAGTTGACTTATTAGTAAATGACCTCGAAATGCGGATTTTATGGCTCAGGTAGCTTCGTTAGGTGAGTTGGGACTTAGGAGTGTGTTCAGAATAATTTTTTTATATCCGGTGTAGAATTAGGCTTGAATTGGCGGAAGTTGGTTTTTGGCGATTCCGGACGGCAGTGGAAAATAGGCTATCGGGGTCGAAATGGAATTCCGATAGTTGGAACAGGTTCATAATGTCATTTTGGACTTGTCTGCAAAATTTCAGGTCAAACGGAGTTGATTTGAATAGTTTCGGCATCATTGGTGAATTTTAGAAATTTCAAAGTTCTTAGGCTTGAATCCGATGTAAATTTGGTGTTTTGATGTTAGTTTTGGTGTTTTGAGAGTGAAACTAAGTTTGAATGATGTTATGGGATATGTTGGTAAGTTTGGTTTGGGTCCCGAGGGGCTCGCGATTGATTTCAGGTGATTAACGGACTCAATTGGACATAGGAATAAGGCTGTGTTGATGGTGTTTTTGCACAGGTGTTTAACCCTATGCGTTCGCAGAGAGTCCCTCGCGTTCGCATAGAGGAAGTTTGGGGGCAGGGACTTTTGTTCTATGCGTTCGCGACTGGGCAAGTGCAAACGCGGAGAGTAGGTGGACTTAAGGGTGGCAAGTGGGCCGGGCCTG
>ML284280.1:0-12376 GCA_005239495.1 Nicotiana undulata
AATTGTGGAAATAACAGTATTGTGAAAGGCTTGGCCTGAATTGTGAAATTCTTTATAAAATAAATTGATATGATATGTCTGGTGGGAGCGGGTTGCGCGCCGCAATAAGGAGTGATAAGGGTGGACAGGTAGGATTGGGTTGCACGCCGCAACAGGAGCAATAAGGGTGATATATTTAGGGAGGAGCAATAAGGGTGGACAGGTGGGAGCATGTTGCACGCCGCAACAAGTGGCGATAAGGGAGGACATTTATATTTTTACTGATTTTCAAAGAAAAACAAGGATTTGAAAACTTACTATTTTACTTTTACTATTTTTCATATTTTGGCACTATTTTTATTTAAAGCTAAAGTTTTGAAACTTGGAAATTATTTGAGAGTTTCTTATAGCCGAGGCCTGGAAAAGGCGGCTGAGTTATTTTATTGTGTCGCATCATTTATTTAATTATTTGTTTAGAGTTCCTTCTTGCTTTATATTTATTGTCTCAGTTATATTTTTCTTGTTTCGTGTAGAATTATTTTATTTCGTTATTGTATATATTATTGTCACAGGTTATATGTTGTTAATGCCCCGCCGTAGCCCCGTCACTACTTCGTCGAGGTTAGGCTCGGCACTTACTCAGTATATGTGGTCGGTTGTACTGATACTATACTCTGTACTCTTTTGTGCAGATCCCGGTACCGACCAGCAGTAGAGATATTTAGAGCGGCGATTCCTTTATTTGGAGACACGAGGTATATCTGCCGGCGTTCGCAGATCCCGAGAGTCTTATCCTATTTAATATACGATGTTCCATTTTATTCAGAATAATCACATGATTTTTATTTCAGCCCATTATTTGTAGTATTCTTTAGTAGTTCGTGAAGTGTGACACCAGACCCTGGGGTAGTTCTAGATTTATCTATATAATTAGTTCGTGGCTCGGCTTAATTTGTTGCTTATTTATTTTATATTTAGAATTATTTATTGAAAGCCATTAGATCAGGTTTAATTTAAAATTGTTCTATCCTGATTAAATGATTAATTAACGGATATGTTTGAGCGAACTCTAACATTGGCTTGCCTAGAAAGTGTGGTGTTAGGCGCCACCACGATCCCTAAGGTTGGGTCGTGACAAGTTGGTATCAGGGCACTAGGTTGCTTAGGTCTCACAATTCACGAACAAACTTGGTAGAGTCTGAAGAATCGGTACGGAGACGTCTGTACTTATCTCTCAGAGGCTATGAAGTTAGGAACGATTTTACTTCTATTCTACTCTATCGTGCGAATTTATTCTATCACCAATGATTGAACTCGCCTATTCTTGTCCTCTCACAAATCTTGACAACACGCGAAGCGTCTACGACCGGACAATAGATGAAGCCCCAATGACAGCTACGATCAGGGGGAGAGATAGAAGTAGAGCTCATTTTAAAGCTCGAACATCAGCACCTATTGTACAGTCTCAAATGGATCTAGACGTGGAGGTTCTAGCTCAGTCGGTACATATTGGACTAGCCCATATCCCAGAGGGATTCATAGTTACTTCAATACTGCATAACAAGGGAATAGTTTAAAGCAACGGAGGTTATGTATGTGACCTGTGAAGTTTAACATTATGAATTATCAGACATTGTGACCTATGTCTTCGTGCCAAGTGAGGAAGTCCACTGTTTTGGCCTGGAATGTATAAGGCCTGAGATTATGAAAGAGATACAACTAAGACTTGCAGTATGTCTGCCTCCTTAATAACCCTATACCTCAGTACCAAAGGAGTTATATAACCAACTATAAATCTACAGAAGGTCTACTCAGCGTGGGAGTCACGGTTACGGATTTTTGGGGTACTCTAGAGGGAGTACAGTGGTTGACAAGCTTTTAGACTACATGGTTCGTGCCAAGATTTATCGGTAGAAAGCTCTACTTTTGTGATCATTGTGTGTCAATAGAGATGAGAGCTACCCCAAAAAGAATAACAAAGAGTATATGAATAAGTGGGGTAGCTCAGCAGTGTTGAGTTAACATAGAAAGAGAAGAAATTGCCCGTCGGTGTTTGTAGCAAGCCTACGAAGATGATGGCCAGCCAATGCATCATCAATTACTTGATTATGTTATCATAAATGCTTTTGAAAGAGTTTGTTTGTCAGACTCTCCATAATACGTGGCGTATAGGGTTGAACGGTTGTGTCAGGTCATATGACGATGTCAGAATATGCATCAGGTTCGATAAGTTAGCTGTCATACTCCTACTTCGGTTCATATAGCCAGAGAACAAGTTCACAGACTCATTAAAGGACTCAAATATGATTGTAAAATTTTGGACGACTCAGGAAAGTTTGATACTTCATTTCGGCTAGTGGTAGAAATTGTCCTAGACTTGGGAGAGTCATATTTCATCAGAACACTCAAGCTACGTGTCCCATTGCAGTTACAACTCAACTTACATGTCGAAGGTGGAAGTCAGATTCCTAGAGGTGGAGACCTAGCCTGTTGGTATATTTTCTATGGTATGGCTTAGGTCGCTATATTAAATGGTGTCGTTACAAGAACAATCTCTAATTATTATAAAGTGACGATTTCCTTAACTTAATTCGGTTATGCGTATTTAATAAAGTTCTCCTTAAATGCGGGTGAGCTTCGTAACTCTGAAATCTACTTATGTGAACCCTGGTATTGAGAAATTCTATGGAGATAGCTATGTTTATCATTACGTGTTGTAACTTTATTTAACTGATAATATTCAAAAGAAGAAAATGGAAGGTTTTGAGTGGCGATATGCATATTACTTGTGATTCAGAATTGAGGACGAGATCCTCGCATTTTGATATGATTTGGTATGTTTAAACCGGGCTACGAGCCGCGGTGGAAGTTATGTAAGAATGAGATCCTTGTGGTGGAAATTCTTGTGTTTAAACTCTCCTGTGTGAATCAAAATTTTACTATAGTACTGGTAGAAAGTCATGTCTATTAGGCTTATTTAACAATTTATGTATGAAATAATGATAATAATCATAATAATGAATGAATAACTAATAATAAAAGTAATACTAATAATAAGTAAATAAATAAATGAAGAAATTAATTAATTAATTAACTGTGCATAATTTGCCAAATTCGTGTTACAATTATTGAGCCTTGATCTACGAGGTATGTGCCCGCCCGGGTGGCGTTAAATGAGACACCTTAATTCGGGTATATAATTATGAGGCCTTCGTGAATCGCATTTCGTTATTTGTGTTGTGAAGGTTTGAAAGGGGATTTTTTCTTTGTTGACGTGAAGCAATTTGATGATTCTATAAGTGACAGTGAACAACTATTAAGAAACATAATGAGCCGAAAGGATGTTCCATTCGAATGGTCAGGCGAGTGTGGGTTGAACTTTCAGAAATTTAAGATTTGCCTTGACTTCAACACCATTGTTGGTGCTACCATCAGGTTCAGGTTCCTTCCCGGTTTATTGTGACGCTTCCCGGGTTGGACTTGGAGCAGTATTGATGCAAGATAGCAGGGTGATTGTGTATGTGTCTTGTCAGTTGAAAGTCCATGAGAAGAATTGCCATGTTCATGACTTAGAGATGGCTGCCATTGTTCATACCTTGAAAAGTTTGAGGCACTACCTTTATGGTGTGCAGTGTGAAGTTTTTACAGACCATCACAGTCTACAGTACTTATTCAAGCAGCAAGATCTAAATTTGAGGCAACAGAGATGGTCAGAGTTGTTAAAAGATTATGATGTCACTATATTGTATCACCCGGGGAAGGCAACTGTGGTGGCCGATGCATCGAGTAGGAAGGCAGTGAGTATGGAAGTCTTGCGTATATTCCAGTTGGCAAGAGACTGTTGACTTCAGATATTCAGACTTTGGCAAATCAATTCGTGAGGTTGAATATTTCGCCCAACAGTGTTCTAGCTTGTGTAGTCGCTCAGTATTCTTTAATTGAGCGTATCAGAGAGTAGCAGGAAGATGACCCGCATTTGATGGTTCTTAGGGACACAGTTCGACACGGTGGTGCCAAGAAGGGTACAGTTCCTGGAGATGGTGTTTTGATGATGCAGGGTCGTATATGTGTGCCAAATGTTGATGGCCTTCGTGAGTTGATCTTTGAGGAGGCTCACAGTTCTAAGTATTCTATTCATCCTAGTGCAACCAAATGTATCAGGATTTGAAACAAACATTATTGGTGGAGAAGGATGATAAAGGATATTGTTGCTTATGTGGCTCGTTGTTTGAATTGTCATCAAGTGAAGTATGAAAATCAAAGACCCGGTGGTTTACTTCAGCAGATATAGATTCCTGAGTGGAAGTGGGAGCGTATCACTATGGACTTTGTTGTTGGACTCCCACAGACTTAGAGGAAATTTGATGTAGTTTGGGTTATTGTGGATAGACTGACTAAATCAGCACACTTCATTCATGTATCAAGTACTTACACTTCATAGCGGTTGACTGAGTTATATATTCGGGAGATAGTTCGCCTTCATGGTGTGCCCGTGTCTATCATTTCTGATCGGGGTACGCAATTTACTTCGCACTTTTGGAGGGCAGTTCAGTGTGAGTTAGGTACCCGAGTGGAGTTGAGTACAACATTTCACCCTCAGACTGACGGGCAGTCCGAGCGTACTATTCAGATTTTAGAAGAGATGCTCCGCGCTTATGTTATTGACTTTGGAGGTTCTTGGGATCAGTTCTTGCTGTTAGCGGAGCTTGCCTATAATAATAGTTATCAGTCGAGCATTCAGATGGCTCCTTATGAGGCGTTATATGATAGACATTGTAGATGCCACTTGGATGGTTTGAGCCGGGAGAGGCTCGGTTATTGATTACAGACTTAGTTCAGGAGGCCTTAAATAAGGTCAAGATTATCCAGGAGATACTTCGTGCAACTTAGTCTAGGCAAAAGAGTTATGCCGATCGTAAGGTTCGTGATGTGGCATTCATGGTTGAGGAGAGAGTATTGCTTCGTGTGTCGCCCATGAAGGGTGCTATGAGATTTGGGAAGAAGGGTAAGTTGAGCCTTAGGTATATTGGGCCATTTGAGATTCTTGATAGAGTGGGGGAGGTAGCTTATAGACTTGCGTTGCCTCCAGGTTTATCCTCAGTTCATCCGGTATTCCATGTGTCTATGCTCCGGAAATATCATGGTGACCCGTCCCACGTGTTAGATTTCAGCTCTGTCCAAATAGACAAAGACTTGACTTATGAGGAGGAGCTGGTAGCTATTTTAGACCGACAGGTTCGTCAGTGAGATCTAAGAGTTATCCTTCAGTTCGAGTGCACTGGAGAGGCCAGCTCGTTGAGGCAGCTACTTGGGAGTCCGAGACGGACATGCAGAGTAGATATCCACACTTGTTTGCCACTTCAGGTAATTTTCTATGTCCGTTCGAGGACGAACATATGTTATAGAGGTGGAGATTGTGATGACCCAAGAGGTCATTTAATAAAATTAGACTCAGTTCCATGCTAAATAGCCATAAAAAAGAATAAAATTAAATACCTCGATGTGCGTGCGCATTGCGGGCGTGAAACCGGAAAGCTTTTATGTGAAAATATGAGAAATAGTGATTTTTAGAATTTAAGATTGATAAAAGTTGACTTTGGTCAACATTTTGAGTAAACAGACCCGGATCCGTGTTGCGACGATCCCGAGAGGTCCGTCGTAAAATATGGGGCTCATGCGTATGCCCGGAAATGAATTCCGAGGTCCCAAGCCTTGGGAATCAATTTTTGAAATTAATTGTTTTGCTGAAATGTTTATGAATTAAAGAAAAGAAATAATATTTAAAATCATTGGTATCGGACCCGTATTTTGGTTTCGGAGCCCAGCAGAGATTTGTTATGATATTAAAAGGTTAACTGTGAAATTTGGTGAAAAACGGAGTTCGTTTGATGTGATTTGGACATCCGGTTGAGAAATTATGAACTTTAAGAGTTCTTGTTGAAAATGATGAGTTTTGAGGTTTAATTCATAGTTTTACATGTTATTTACACGATTTGATCGCACGAGAAAGTCCGTATGATGTTTCTAGACTTGCGTGCATGTTTTGTTTAGAGCCCCAAGGGCTCGCGTGAGTTTCGCATAGGCCACGGGATGTGTTGAACTTAAGAAAAATTGTCGGTTTTTAATTTTCTGGTGTCCAGGTCTTTTGTTCTATGCGATCGCATAGGAATGTCCGCGATCGCATAGTGTAAAGTCTGAGGTCCCTTTTTGTTCTATGCGATCGCATAGCTATATCCGCGATCGCATAGTGTTAATTTGCTAGGGGTCAACTTTGTTCTATGCGATTGCATAGATTCTTCCGCGATCGCATAGTGTTAAATTGCTGGGGGTCAACTTTGTTCTATGCGATTGCATAGATTCTTCCGCGATCGCATAGTGTTAAATTGTTAGGGGTCAACTTTGTTTTATGCGATCGCATAGATTCTTCCGCGATCGCATAGTGTTAATTTCAGGGGTATTTTTTTTTATTCTATGCGATCGCATCCCTTTTTTCGCGATTGCATAGAAGGCCCGCCCCGTCATATAAATACACTGTTAAACCGGGCAGAACTCTTTCTTCTCCAAATTTTCGAGGTTCCAACCCTAAAACCGATTTTTCTTCAACAATGTTCATCCCAAGTCATAGGTAATCAATTCCAAACCTTGTTCTTTCAATTCCTTACGATTCGGCATCACTTTTAAAGCAAAAATAAAGAATTTTCATGGTAAAAATTGAGGGTTTGGGTATAATTAGGGAGTTTTATAATAATCGAATTTTTATATCAAATTAAGGTCGGATTTCAAAACTAATAGCATATTTGGGTTCTTGGGTGAATGGGTAAACGTAATTTGGTCCGAACCCCGAGTTTAGACCAAGCGAGCCCGGGGTTGGGTTTTCATTTTTTTTTGAGAAAACTTAGGAAAAATTATATTTTTCAATAAAGTTAGTTCCTTTAGCATTAATTAATGATATTAAGTTAATTTTGATTAGATTCGAGCAAGTTAGAGATGAATTCAAAAGGAAAAGCAATAATTGAGCATTGAGTAGCCTGCAGAATTGAGGTAAGTGTTTGGTCTAAATTTGACTTGAGGGAATAGGTGTCACGACCCGAAATCCCACCCTTCAGGCCGTGACTGCGTCTAACGTTGAACCCGCTAGACAAGCCAACGTGCACAAGTAATCTAACTTTTGCAACCCAATTCGGCAGTAGTAAAGAAAATACCTTTAACAATCTTAACAGAAATAACGAAGCACTTTAAATTTTTAACAATGGAAATGTAATAGAAATTCAAAATGCAAAGTGGAATAGTAAAATACATAACGTCGCATAAGCCCAAAACTGGGGTGTCACAACTCACGAACTATCTAAACAGAGTGCTAAATATAGAGTCTGAAAAGAAATACACAATTGCCTTGAAACTAGGAGAAAATGTAAGACAATAAGGAATCCAAAGGCAGGAGAGACACCAAGGCCCACGAACGCCAGCGGGTATACCTTGAAGCTCTGGGTGGACTGAAGGTGACTCCCTTAATGCGGTCCACTGGGTCCTGATGCGGGGTCTGCACAACATTAATAAGTGCAGTGTAGCATCAGTACAACCGACCCCATGTATTGAGTAAGTGCCGAGCCTAACCTCGGCCGAAGTAGTGACGAGGCTAGACTTAGCAACAACGTTAACCTGTCCTATTTTACAACTCAAAGCAGGGAAAAACAAGGCAAAAGATAGGTAGACCAGTATGGGATATGGGAGCAGTAAAGGGGAACAAGTAAAATGAAGCAGTTAAACTGACATATAGAAGTAAACAAGGGAGGCAATTTAACACAATAGCTAACGAAACAAGTACAAATACCATAAATGTAAATAATGGCACGGCATCACCCTTCGTGCTTTTACTCTCTTCCTCACAATGCAATGTACAATGTAAGGCAATATAAATCATGGCACGACATTAACCTTCGTGCTTATAATCAATGTAAATCATGGCACGACATTAACCTTCGTGCTTATAATCAATATGAATCATGGCACGACATCACCCTTCGTGCTTTACACTCTTCCTCACTATGCAATGTAATCAAATATCATGGCACGACATCACCCTTCGTGCTTTACACTCTTCCTTACCAAACAATAACAGCTATAATGGCAAGGAGTACAACATAGTGGAAATACATTTCAATATCACCCGGCAAGGGGAAAACATCAATCAATAATACAACAATTGCCCGGCAAGGGTCTCAGCTATAACCAATCAATTCAAATATAGCCTTAACAGTTGGATTTTCAATCAAACCAACACATCATAGGTTCATCAACCAAGATTTCAAACAATAACGGCTTCCATGTAGAGACAATTTCATAATATAACGAGCATGGAAGTAATAACAAGATTTTTATCAAAATTAGACTCATGTGCATGCTTGACACACAATGCATAGGTACTCGTCACCTTACCTATGCATTGAACATGATAAACACTTAGCACATAGCATATAATACTTATTCCCTCACCAAAGTTAGGCAAGACACTTACCTCGGGTCCAAAATATAGTAATCAATCCTCTAACACCGCCTTTCCTTTTGAATTCAATTCTGGAACAACAATATCTAGGCATAATTAACTTAATTATATCAATAATAACTCAATAACACAATCCCATAGCCTAAATACACAATTCCTATCATACTTCCCAAAATTCCAAAATTCGACCCCGGCCCCACTTGGTCCAAACACGAGGCTCAGACCAAAACCTGATCACCCTTACCCGCACGAGTTAGAATATATAATTTGTTTTGAAATTCGACCCCAAATTGGGGTTGAATTACCCAAAATTCCCAAAAACCTAACTCTACCCAAAACCCCTAATTTCTACTTTGATTTTAGGATTTTAGGCCTAGATTCTAGTATTTATGGAAGAAAAGTGGGAGAAAGTGGTGTTGGAATCGATTACCTATGAGATTGTAGTGATGGAACTCTCCAAAAATGGCTAAGGGGTTGTGGAGAAGAAGATGAGAGTGAAAATTATGAAAAATCCCGTAATGGGTATGTTTTGGGTATTTAAAAATGACTGGGCGAAAATGCACTTTGCGATCGCAGAAGGGGAGGTGTGATCGCAGAAGAGAAGTTTACTGAACATGCGCGATCGCAGAGCACTGGGAACTCACCTCTACGCGATCACGGACCCCTACATGCGACCGCACTGGATTAACTACCCCCAGACCCCTACCTACCTAGCCATTATGCGATCGCGGAGTAGATGATGCGATCACATAGAGTAACAGTGACCCCCTCCCAGCCCAGTACTAAGCGATCGCAGCTATGCTTATGCGATCGCATAGAGACACACACCAGACACCAGCAGTTGAACCAAAACACAAGATTTTTCCATTTTTCACACCCCGTTAGCTACCTGAAACTCACCCGAGCCCTCGGGTCTCAAAACCAAAAACACACACGACTCCAAAAAATCCTACAGACTTATTCAAGCATTTAAATCACCAAGATATCATCAAAATCATCAAATTAAACCTCAAAACTCTTAGAATTTTCTTAAATCTTCACAAGCTTAATTATTTCGATTTTGATCCGAATCACGTCATTTCAAGTCCGTTTTACACCAAACTTCACAGATAAGTCACATAACATATATTAAACCTGTTTCGGGCTCCGGAACCACAATACGAGCCTGGTAACACGATTTTCACATCAAAGTTCATTTTCGAAAACCTTTATTATTTTCAGAAAATAATTTTCTTTAAAAATTTATTTCTCGAGCTTGGGACCTCGGAATTCGATTCCGGGCATACGCCCAAGTCCCATATTTTTCTATGGACCCTCTGGGACCGTCACATCACGGGTCTGAGTCCGTTTACCAAAAATGTTGACCAAAGTCACCTTTATTAATTTAATTGTTACAAAAATCCATTTTCATCAAATTTTCACATAGAAGCTTCCCGGCTACACGTCCGGGCTACGCACGCATATCGAGGTGAGATTAACGGAGGTTTTCGGAGCCTCAGAACATAGATTTAGTTGAATTTTTTTAGGATGACCTTTTGGGTCATCACAATCTCCACCTCTAAAACAAACGTTCGTCCTCGAACGGACATAGAAAAGTACCTGAGTCTGAGAAAAGATGGGGATAACGACTCCTCATGTCGGACTCAGACTCCCAAGTAGCTGCCTCGGCAGGCTGACCTCTCCACTGAACACGGACCAAAGGGTAACTCTTCGATCTCAACTGGCAAACCTGCCTAGCTAAAATGGCTAATGGCTCCTCCTCAAAAGTCAGATCCTTGTCCAGTTGGACACTGCTGAAGTCAAGAACATAAGATGGATCTGCAATATACCTCCGGAGCATAGATACATGAAACACTGGATGCATGACTGATAAATGCGGTGGCAAGGCAAGTCTGTAGGCCACCTCTCCTACCTTGTCCAAAATCTCAAATGGACCAATATACCTAGGGCTCAACTTTCCCTTCTTTCCAAATCTCATCACGCCCTTCATAGGCGACACTCGAAGGAACACCTGGTCTCCCACCATGAAAGCCAAATCTCGAACTCTACGATCTGCATACCTCTTTTGCCTGGACTGAGCTATACGAAGCCTATCCTGAATAATCTTTACCTTATCCAAGGCATCCTGGACTAACTCAGAACCCAATAACATAGCCTCTTCGGGCTCAAACCATCCCACTGGGGATCGGCATCGTCTACCATACAACGCCTCATACGGAGCCATCTGAATACTCGACTGATAACTGTTGTTGTAGGCAAACTCTGCTAAAGGAAAGAACTGATCCCATGAACCACCAAAATCAATGACACAAGCTCGCAACATATCCTCCAAAATCTGAATCGTACGCTCGAAATGTCCGTCCGTCTGAGGATGAAATGTTGTGCTCAACTCGATCTGTGTGCCCAATCCTTGCTGAAATACTCTCCAGAAATGGGAGGTAAACTGAGTACCTCGGTCTGATATAATCGATATGGGCACACCATGCAATCTGACNATCCGCCAGGTCTCTGGTGCTCATACTTAACCTGCTGACAATTCAAGCACCGAGCTACATAAGCAACAATATTCTTCTTCATTCTACGCCACCAATAATGCTACCGCAAGTTTTGGTACATCTTCGCGGCGCCCGGATGAATGGAATACTAGGAACTATGGGCCTCCTGCAATATCAACTCACAAATTCCGTCCACATCGGGAACACACATACGACCCTGCAATCTCAAAACTCCCTCGGTATAAACTTCGACCTGCTTGGAATGTCCGTGCCGAACCGCATCTCTAAGAGCACACAAATGAAAATCATCATACTTCCTGGCGCGAATACGATCATACAACGAAGAACGAGCGACGTTATGGGCCAAAACACTGCCACCCTCAGAAACCTCTAACCTAACAAATCGATTGGCTAACGCCTGAACATACAAATCCAAAGGTCGCTCTCCAACTGATAAATAGGCCAAGCTACCCATACTGACTGACTTACGGCTCAAAGCATCAGCCACCACATTGGCCTTTCTCGGATGATAGAGAATAGTAATATCATAATCCTCCAGCAACTCTAACCACCTCATCTGCCTCATATTCAACTCCTTTTGCTTAAACAAGTATTGCAAACTCTTATGATCAGTGAACACCTCACACGGTACCCCATACAAATAGTGCCTCCAAATCTTCAAGGCATGAACAATAGCTGCAAGTTCCAGATCATGGACTGGATAGTTCTTCTCATGAATCTTCAACTGGCGAGATGCGTAGGCTATAAACTTGCCCTCCCGCATCAATCCCGCACCAAGTCCTACCCGCGAAGCATCACAATACACGGTATAAGAACCTGAACCTGAGGGTAATACCAACATTGGTGTTGTGGTCAATGCTGTCTTGAGCTTCTGAAAGCTCGCTTCATACTCCTCAGACCATCTGAACTAAACACTCTTCTGCGTCAACTTGGTCATAGGGGCTGCTATTGATGAAAACCCCTCCACAAACCGCCGATAATAGCCTGCGAGACTTAAGAAGCTCCGAATCTCTGTGGCTGAAGTGGGCCTAGGCCAATCTCTAACTGCCGAATCTTTCTTCGGATCCACCTGGATGCCCTCTGCCGATACAACGTGGACCAACAATGCCACAGAACTCAACCAGAACTCACACTTAGAAAACTTGGCATACAACTGCCTATCCCTCAGAGTCTGTAGGACGACTCTAAGGTGCTGCTCATGCTCCTCTCGGCTGCGAGAGTATATCAAAATATCATCAATGAAAACAATGACGAACGAGTCCAAATAAGGCTTGAATACCCGATTCATCAACTCCATAAAAGCAGTCGGGGCGTTAGTCAACCCAAACGACATGACCAAAAACTCATAATGCCCATAACGAGTGCGAAAAGCCGTCTT
>ML284282.1:0-11361 GCA_005239495.1 Nicotiana undulata
GCGGAGGAAATATTATTTAACTGCCCAGTGATTTGTGCACTGCGATCGCGGATGTACTCACGCAAGCGCGAAGAACAAATCTCCCAGGCCCACAGAAGACCCTACGCGATCGCAGCATAAGCCACGCGATCGCAATTCAATGGACCCTCGACCCACGTGATCGCAACCATTCTCACGCGATCGCGAAGAACAAATTCACCCCGGTCCATTTTAACCCTACGCGATCGCAGCATAAGCCACGCGATCACAGTGAATAACCTTCAGCTGTGAAAACACCAGAAACAGCAGTGTTTTTAAGTCCAAAAATGCCCGTTAACCACCCGAAATCAATCCCGAGCCCCTCGGGACCCCAACCAAACTTACCAACATATCCCATAACATCATTCAAACTTAGTTGCACTCTCAAAACACCAAACTAACATCAAAACTCCAAATTTGTATCGGATTCAAGCCTAAGAACTTTGATATTTCTAAATTTTCACCAATGATGCCGAAACTATCCAAATCAACTCCGATTGACCTGAAATTTTGCAGACAAGTCCAAAATGACATTACAAACTTGTTCCATTTGTCGAAATCCCATTCCGACCCCGATAGCCTATTTTCCACTGTCGACCGAAATTGCCAAAAACTAACTTTCACCAATTCAAGCCTAATTCTACACCCGACATCACAACATTATTATGAACACACTCCTAAATTCCAAATCACCTAACAAAGCTATCCGAGCCATAAAATTTGCATTCCGAGGTCGTTTACCAATAAGTCAACTCTTAGTTGACTTTTTCCATTTTTAAGGCTATTCTTAAGGACTAAGTGCCTGAATTCTCATTTAACCATTCCGATTAAAAGCCTATCAACTCTAACACATTAATAACAGAATAACCACTATATAATAAGTCAATAACAATAGTTATAATGCAGGTTTTTCGTAACGACAGACCGGGTCGTTACAGACTTATTCAAACATACCAAGTCGTCATTCTTTTTTAAGCCCGTCATTTTCAGAAACCCCCAGGAGGTGCGATTTTTCGGTACCAATAAACCAGGACTGTCCCAGGGTAGTCCAGTGAATCCCCCTATTTCTTCCAAAAGAGGAGTCATTTCTATGTTTCCAAAATGGAATACGGCCCTTTCTTCGTCGCAGAACATAGTAGCAGCCTCAATCAACATGTTGTTTGGTTGGGTGTCCAATAAGGAAGGTAAGTTTCTGAGGACCCTTTTCACATGATTTTTGTCGCTTGATGGAAGGTCTTCCCACCAATCTAGCAACAATGGTGGTATGCTTCGGATCATTCCGAACCTGGGGACTTCGTGCCTCATTTTCTGCAAAATAAACAAGGTTAGACTCTTTACCCCCTCCGAATTCGACTATTTATACATTAATAATTAGCATATCGGCATTTATTTCTCCAAATAATGTACAGATCGTGGTTGCGTCTGTTAGGATTATGGAAACCCCGGTGGACTTTGGACAAAGGCTTTCCTTAAAGGGTTATTATGCGGACAACATATTAACCCAGGCTAGGTTTGACCATGATGCATGTACAGTTATTATCAGAGTAAGGTTTCTATAGAAGTCTAGATTGGTACCCTCTAGCGGACAACCTGAGGGGGAAAGGAACGGAACCGTTGACTGCACCACTGATCGACTAGTTTTACCGCAAATAAGCCTTTCCAAATTCAAAAAGGGTGATATAGGAAGAGCGCAGACACTCATCAAGTGTTGCTATGGTATTAATTATGCACGAGTGGAATATGATATTGAGCATGATTTATGCAAAAAGAAAATAACACGTTGTCAAGTATTTTCACGATGAAAAATGATAAATGCGGTATTTAATAATTGTAAAGGCATTTAAGAAAGAAAACAAGGAGAAAAGTCAGTTTCCATAGTAAAAAGAAATAAAATAGGAAACAGAAACCGAATGAGCATTAAAGAAGATAGGTAAATAAACTCACATAGAGTGGGAAGGGGAAGAGGTGTGCAAGTATTAACGGAATAATAAATACATGATTTAAATACTAACTCACAAAATAAGTTTGTTATGGTAAGAGCCTAAAGATATCCCCAACAGAGTCGCCATGCTGTCGCGCCCCCTTTTTCTTGCGAAATCGGGTTTCGACATTTTTGGGACAACTCCTTTTGAGAGGGTAAGGAATTGGAATTGAGAGAGTCGCCACCTAACGGATTAAGGTGCGTTAGGGAACCTAGAGCAGATAACTCTTAATACCAGTTTACATCACCCGAAATTGGGTAAGGGCTCAAATTACCTTCAGGGGAAGGTGTTAGGCACCTCTCGAGGTCCACCACGGTGGGTCCCGGACGAACTTGAATTAAGCGAATTAGTCTAAGGGGAAGAAAGCAATTTGGACAAATAAAATATTCAAATTTATTTTAAATCAGGAATGGGGGGGTCCTATGTTTTTTAGCCTATAGGATCACCCCGTGCAGTACTTTGTAGCTCCCTCAAGTCAGGGTGTTTCTCATAGTATTTAGCGCACAGTCTATCATCTATTTACTACCCGATTACTATCTTTAACTTACTACTTAGGCGTTCTAGTTGATTCTAGCTAATTCTTTATGCGTGCACTACCCGTCCCTTACCTGTGGCCCTGGAGGTATTAGGACCTCTATTTGGGATAGTTCTAGACTACACCTAGGTTACTAAAAAATGTAAAAGACTAGGCGACAAACAAAAAGCAAGTAGGACTTTCAAAAAAAGGGCAAGTATGGGCTCATATTGACCTCCACACATAAGCAGCAAATGCACACAGGCTTAACCTTAAAGTCCTATAGGCAGGATACCTATGTGAGAAATAAGCAAGCAGTGCTTTGTAAAAGCAGTTTCATTAAGGCGAGTGTCAAGACCTATCATTTGCCTACTGATTTTATTTCAGTATAATATATGGGCACTTCAGACAGTAATGAATCGCAATTATTAATCCAGAATTATTATTAAGTCCTACAGGTATATTTTGCTAAGTGATTGACATTGCTGATTAAATTCAGAACCAATTAATAGAATCCTATAGGCATGACTTCTACGAGTTTGATGGTTATAGACCTATAGGCATGATTTCTAGGTGTAGCACTGACTTTAACTTATAGAGATATGTTTTGTTTCCCTATAGGAATGCTTTCTAATTAATGTACTGAATTAAGTCCTATAGGCATGATAGGTTGAAAACTGGTTTTAGTCTTATAGGCATGGTATCTATTATTAAATTAATTTAACCTTATAGTCATGGTATCTAATACGGGTAAAAATTGTACATATTACCAGAAAAACAATTAAATCAAACATTGAGGTCCTATAGGCATGATTGCTAACACATGTTTGTTGGACAAATTAATGCAATCTATAGGCAGGATTTCTAATGCAATTTTAGTCTTATAGACAGGATTTCTAATGCAATTTTAGTCCTATAGATAGGATTTCTAATGCAATTTTACTCCTATAGACATGATTTCTAATGCAATTTAATCCTATAGACAGGATTTCTAATATGCTAGCATGGTACAATACGATTTTAACAAAGAAGATGTAAAACAGGATTAACAGAACAAATGAAACCCTATTGGCAGGATTTCTACCCGAATTGCGCAAAGAAAATAAAGGCCCTTCCCAATTTCACTATATACCCCGGAATCTGTTTATTACAAACTTATTACAAGCCAGAGTAATGAATGAATTACATACTACTAATAAAGATAAACTATAGGGAGCCTTCATTAGGCCCAAATAAACCTGTGAACCAGGCCTTCCAACCACAACAAATTTGAGGCACAACATAATGATTCACCCATAGCACATATAGAATCAGGTTTCTAGTGTGTCAAAGTTCCCAAGCGCCTCAGGGATCCAGGCAATGCTCACACCAGAACCACATATTCAGAAGATGAGTCACAAGAGATTGGTGACCAATTCCAAGTGTGTCAGAGTTCACAGGAGTCTCACATGGATCCTGAGCAGTGCTCACACTGGGGTGGTTGAGGATAGAAACTAAGGGACTAGGAGTGGAAGTTTTAAAAGAGTGATGGCATATAAGAGGAAATAGGAGCAGATTTTAAAACAGTTTGATTACAGAAGAAACAGGGTTTAGAACACAGAATTGCATTCAGAAAACAGACAAGGTTTGCGAAGTACATAGTTTCAAACAGTTTGTTTCAGAAGAGACCTAAATAACTAAGTGTGCATGCTGACATTTAGGACAACCATTGTTTAATCACAGAAGCATTTAGAAGAAGTGTTAAGGCAAAAAGTTAGGTTGAACAAGTTGGCAGGACACATTAAGTAACAATATAAATCTGTGAAGTTAGGATGAATGAACCAATTTCATGCTAATGGTATCATAAAGATGCTTAGTCCAGGACAGGTGCAAGATCAACAAATAGTGCATAAGAGGATTCACATTATTCAGAATAACTAAAATCCTAAATTAATAGTGTCACTTATAGGACTAGATGAAATAACAAAATCATATAAAATGTCATAATCATACTCAGAATTTAAACATGCTAATCGAGCAACACATATTATGAAAGCTTGGAGAATGAAATTGCAAGGGATTATGGCTTACCAGCAAGGCAGAAAAACAAGTAAATATACCACAACAGTTAAGTCCAAAATCACTTGGCCTTGGCTTTCAGCCGACCAAGACCAGAAACAATGAGCACAGAGTCAGAGTAAAAGAGCTAAGTTTTAGTGGGAGTATTAGAGTTCGATTCTGTCTAAAGTTGAGAGGGGAAAGGGTTTAAATAGTGTTCAATTAGGTGAATCAAATCAGGGAAGAAGTTAATCACACATAAACAAGGAAAGAATTTAATCATAAAATCAATTAAAGTCAGAGTTCAATCAATTAACAGGGCATAACAACATGTAATCAGGTGAGTAACAAAAATAAAGAAAATACCAATTAATAATCAGTTTCAAGGCAAATAAGGTAAAGAAATAAAGGAAACATGGTATTTTGAATAGAATAAGGAAAATATCAGTACCATATGCGAAAGAAAAAAGTAAAAGTCTCAGTAAAAGATTTCAAACCCTAATTTTAGTAAACCGAGAAAATCGGCAGTAAAATAAGGTACATAATGTAGACATGAGAATATTCAAAAAGAAAACCGGAATGGAACAGATTTGGTTTAATTAAAGCATATCTGAAACCCTAATTTAGGTAAGCCATAAAATCAGCAGAGAAATAAGGACACAATAATCACATACTGTGTAGAATGAACATAGACAGGATTTATTCAAAAATTAATAAAGAATCGAGCTAGAAAAGGATCTGAAACACTAATTTAGGGCAAATAAAAGAAATTAACAGGAATATGCAGATTCACGCAAAATATAGACGAGATAATGCTAAAAATAAAAGTTTGAACCAGTTTAGGTTCAAATCAAGGACAATCTGAAACCCTAACCTTTTAGGGCTAAGTAAGAATCCACAAGAGATTCAAAAATATTCGTATTCACACAGAAAAAATGATGAACACAGACGGAAACAACATTAGGTTAAAGATTTGAACCAGCTTTGGTTCGAATCTCTCAAGATCTGCTTGCCATTTTAGGCAAGCCATCAAAAAACACCAAAATCGGGTAGCCAGTAAGAATATAGGACGAATATGGTAAAGGAATCAACGACTGATTCCATCTTTGAGTTTGAATCGAAAAGGAAATTGGGATTGCGGCGTTAGGGTTTCAGAAGAGAGGGGGAGGAAGATGAGAGAGTGTTTAATGAAGGCGGGTTGGGTGAAGTGATTAGGGTATGGGAGGATAGGGTATAATTAAAAGGGTTGAGGTGATATGAGTCGTTGATCTTCAGAGATCAACGGCTGTGATTTAAAAGGAAAGTGGGTCGGGGTTTTAAATGGGTATGGGTCTGGGTTAATGGGTATTTGGGTATTGGGTATTAGGGTATTGGGATGGTGTATTGGGCAGTGTATAGGTCCGACATTAATTAAGAAAAAGGGCTAGATTTTAAATACCCAATTAAATCAGTAAATAATTTATAAAAAATAATTAATAAATAATAAAAATTTCATTTTTGTATGAAAATAATTTAAAATAATTACTTAACATTATAAAAATATAAAAATTAATTTTCTTGTATAAATAATGTAATTATGCATATATGTGGGCTATTATTGCAAGATGTGCAATTTTAGCCTAAGAATGCAAAAATATAATTATAATAAATACATCAAAAATATTTAAATCTTAATATGGGTATATATGATGAAAATTAAATGATGAATCATCATAAAATTATTTTGTGATGCAATTAACAATCATTTATATAATAAAAATGCAGGAATAAATTGATTAAAAGCTTTTAAAAATTATAGAAAATTATGAAAAAATACTTGATGATGCTCATGCACTATTTTGAAGGTGTATATGTATATTAAAAATACATGAGGAAAAAATTGGGTATCAACATAACTGATCCGATGTTATTGGATATAGCTTACTCTCAGCTTCTGCGATAATGTTGTGTTATCCTCCAACTCTTTGTTGTATTTTTCCCAAGGTATGTGAATGTACATTTTGCTTTCAATAACTTTTCATTAGTCCAACTCTCAAGAAGAGTCCTCATGTACTCTAATAGTTCTACTATCGTCAGCTCTCTTACATCTCTTGTTACCGCATTCAATGACTCTGCAATGGTTGATGTCATCGTCCAAGTTCTGTTTACCGTAGCATGTAATCGAGACCATTTGTGATAGCCAATATCGTATAGGTATGATTTAACACGCTTGTTGATCTCTTCAATATTTGACATTATTTCATTAAATTCATCAAGCGTATATGATCGTGTCACGGCAAAGTACAATTCGCTTAGTTTTAGATGACCCTTCTTGAACTTTGACCTTATATTTGTCCAAATACGCCGCATGCAAGCATAATGTGGAATGCTGTTATAAACGATAGATGTTGCCTTCAAGATAATCTCATTCCGATCTGAAACAACACACATATTTGATTTTTCATCATATGCATGTTTGAATTGCTCGAAAAACCACTTCCATGATGCTTCATTTTCTGAATCAACAAAAGTGTATACCACTGGTAAAATTCTACCTATCATATGTGGAAAAAAAAATTCAATTTCCATAATAAAACTGTAGAGGTAAAAAAATACTTACAAATTTACAACAATATTTCTACAATAAATCTACAATACTTGTTGCATCCAATGAGCTAGTTGTTAGCATTATTCCCTTGTATGCCGACTTCAAGAAGGTCCCATCAACTACTACTACTGGCCTACGATATTTCCAACCCTGAATTGACGTACTAAGCACAACAAATGCGTACAAGAAACAGTCATCGTCAGTCTTCTGCAATTTAACTACCGACCCCGGATAAGTTTTCTCCAGAATATACAAATAACTAGGCAATAGACTGTAGGAGTGAGCAGGATGACCTCTCAAAAATTTCAAAGCCTTTTCCTTTACTCTCCAATCTTGCAAGTAAGTTAAGTTTACGTCGTGTTCAGACAACATATCAGTTTGTATGACTTTTGGTGTGTAAATTATCTTAGGATTCACATACTTTGGTATAACCATTCTACCAACTACCATGGCAGTAGGTTTGCATTGTATGTATGTATTGTCCATCAAAGAGCATGTGTGCAAGCTGTTGAATTTTCGAACCTTGAACAATGTTGATTCATTTATGCTGGTGGACTTGAAGTGCCATGTACAATTATCACCAACACATACCAGGCAGTAGCTACAGAATAAAAATAATTTAAAGAATGTTATGAAAAATGTAGCTACAAAATAATAGGATGTTTAAGCATAAAAATCTTATATTTAACAATTTATATACAAAACAAAACTATAAATTATCTACAATTTGTATACAATGATATTACATACTATACAAAAAAAAATACAAATAAACTACAAATTAAACAAATATATGATTTTTGACTATTGAACTGTTCCTACCTTCTCGCACTAGACCTTTTCACCCTAAAATTGGAAATTGTTCATGACAGAATAGTGCTTCATTGCACTGTCAATTGTTTGCTTGTCTTTGTATACTTAGCCTGCTTTAATAACAGTTGGCGTATGTTATGTTATGATGATACTTTCATATTCCACTATCGCCGAAGATGTTAGCATATCAATCAACTTCAGTGTTCCAGATGAACCTGCAATCAATTCAAGCTAACTAGAGTTATGTCATATATTGTAGATAGTTTGTAGTAAAATTGTAGAACACGTGAAATTCAATACTTCTATATTCATAACAGTTGAACTACACATGTTATGTAGTTTATTTGTAGCAATATTGTAGCAAAAATGTATACGCATGAAACATAAACAAACATCACCAATGATATAGCAGAGCAAACAAGCAATTGTGTTCGAATTAGAGATATTGCATTCCAAATCGAAATCACGCACTATTATACATAGCGGATACATTCCTAACTTTTTGTTTTCCGTTTTCGTCTCCATGTATACTCGAACTCCCATATCGTTCCGAATTTTCACTAGAGGACAATGTTAGTTGACAATGTATTTGGTTTCGATGATTTTTTATGATGTATTGATCATTAGATGCTTTGCAATTTTAGAATTAAATTGACTATAATTTGAATATTCGCTGACTACAATTCCATCAACATTAAAACTTTGTATCTCCCAAAGTTATCCCAATTACCATTTAGCTGAAGCATAATAGATATTTTCGACATTCTTTCGCGAAATTTAGTACAATTGTAGATAATTACTTCGCTTATGGTTGTGAAACAATAATAGACAGAGGAAAACAGAGTATCGAAAAAGCAGAGTATCGGAATACACTACTAAAAATCCGGGAAAGAGCGACCACCAAAAGCGACCAAAGTTGGTCGCTAAACATTGAAAAAGCGACCAAATTGCGTCCAAACAGGCTTGGTCGCTTTTTCGTTGGTTCCTTTTCGTTAGAGACCAAGTTTGGTCGCTAAATAGCGACCAACTTTGGTCCCTAAGGTGAAAGGACCAAATATAACTGGTATCAACAAAAGCGTCCAACATTGGTCGCTGTAATATTTTAATAATATAAATTTAGCGACCAAAGTTGGTCGCTAAATTTAAATTACGTTATTATTTATTTATTTATTATATAAAATATAGCAACCAACTTTGGTCTGTAAAATAAATTTAATTTTTTAAAATCTAGACAATAGCGACCAAAGTTGGTCGCTTATGTATAATTTTTTTTAATTTTTTTAATCCATAGCGACCAGAATTGGTCGCTAATGTTAACAATTTGAATTTTTTTTAATAAATTGGCGACAAACTTTGGTCGCCAAACTGTAGAAAAAATGTTTTTTTTAAAGAAAAATAGCGACCAAAGTTGGTCGCTATTCTTGAAATCTGGGTTCAGTAGCGACCAACTTTGGTCGCTATANATTGTCTAGTTGAAAGTATATACAACTACTCAATGATTGTTTCATTCTACCTCATTATCATCACCGTCTGATGAATCTTCATTATCAAGACGGTAATGAGAAGGGTCATTTTGTGGAGGATGAGAAGAACGACCACGGGGAGGACGGGAGGAACTACGACGGGGAGGACGGATGGAACGGTCATGTTCAAGGTGAGCCTCTGGCGATGACTCGCGAGACCGGGGAATCGAAAAGTTCCAGAAGCTAGGAGAGATTTGATTTGAGCTTGCATGCCAAGGTACTGAGCATCTCTAAGCTTCTCTCTTTCCTTGGACGCTTGTAGCTCGCTTGTGAGCTTTGCCACAGTCTCCCGCATAGAGGAGAGGCTCTCCCCGTCTAGTTGCTCGCCTTGCGAGGAAGTTCCTATTCCTTGCATTCCACAGTGATAGCGATGGAACTTCTTATTAGGAAGCCCGTATACCTTCCCATATTTTGCACCGCCAGCCGCCTGCATCCATAGTCTTTCTGCATCCTCCTCCGAAATATGGATTGCCTCGCCCGACTCATTAGGTGGCTGACTGTGTATGAATTCCTCCACGTCAGCTGTGAAGCAATCCTATAAGAAAAATTATATTTAATTAGTACTTGAAAATTTATATAAGAGTAAATCAAAATACTTAATGAAAAGTGAAAACTTACATGTACAGTCGTTGCTCGGCCCTCGACCCACCTTTCTGGATCAGTCTCTTTCTTCTTCTTGACAATATGCGTCTCCTTGAATAACTCATCTTGCTTCATTGGACGACCCAGCTTCTTTTCCTGAAAATTCATAAATTATAGTTAATAAACAGAATAGATATACTTTGAAAATTAAAATAAATTAATAAACTACGTACCAATCTTCTTTTTATAGTCTCTTGGCTGATCGCACCTCCAGTGTGCAAGGAGCCTCCCTTCTCGGATGAGCGAGCTTTCTTTCTTTTTCCGCTCTTCTTTAAGAACTCTGCGGTAAGCCACTGGCTTTGAAAAATCCTCCCATAAATGGTCAAGCAACCATCCAGGCTTCTGGTTGTACAGTCTAGCGTTGGAGAAACTATGCGACAACCGCTTCCAAGCCTTAAGATTAAAATTTTCAGCCACCTCCGCGCTATAGCGGTGTTCCCATACACACTTGCTCTGTATTTCAAAAGTTAAATATTGTATGAAAATATCATAAATATAAATAATTATAATGCTTAAAAGAAAATTTATACCTTAAATTCATTGAAAATTTGCTCCTTCAGCGAGAATGGGAATTCGTTCCAACTCGTATAAGGGGCATCATAAAGCTTTCTGGTGGCTTTGGTGATTATCCTTGTAGTAGTGTTACTCGGGATGAACCTTCAATTTAACAAAAAAAATATATTAATATATTAGTACAAACTGTACAAAACAATAAACGTAAAAAAATCAAATTACTCTTACCCATCACCCTCAGGGACTATGATGATCCTGCCATACTGATCACGATGCACCTCCTCGTCATCATCAACATCATCGTCGGAATCAGGTACATTAGATGCATGTGTGGAAGGTGTAGAGGGGTCAGAGCTAGTATCTCACAGGCGAAGGCCTGCAAGAGATGGAGTCGCTGATGAAGATGGTTGTGATCCTTGTGACTGCGACATCGCGGGATCGACCGGAAGCGGTTGTGATACTAATGCCTATGACCCCCTGGCTGTGACACCCGTGGCTGTGACACTCGTGGCTGTGACCCGGATGGATGTGAGCCATGTGTTTGAGAGGCAGCTGGATTGTATGATGGACGTACAGTTCTATGAACATGTGCTGAAACACCCGGTGTCTGCACAAAGATGTAGGGCTGGTGATACTGTGGCGCCTCATAATATCCATCGGGTGGAGGAAAAGACATAGGCGGATATAATGGCAACTGTGAAGAGGGTGGAAAAGAGGGAGGATTATCTTCTA
>ML284283.1:0-16756 GCA_005239495.1 Nicotiana undulata
TGTTAAAATTTTCAAACCTCCAACTACAACAATCATACGTGATTAAGATTTGGTTGACAACAGATTATACGTGATTAATTAAAGAATAATATGAAAGGAATTGTGTAATTTTGTTTCTCTCAGATTCATGGAATTTAAATATTATGAAATGAATTGACTTACGGGAAGTAATATGAAAAAAATTATTTATGGAAGGTATTATGAAAGGAAAAGAAATGACTTATAAGTTTTGTACTCATGTAAGATATTATTGTTTCCCCGAGATTTTCATAGGCTTGAATAATTGGAAAGAATTTGTTATGGAAAGTAGATTTTAATACTTTTTGTGCGCATGTGACCGCTTCGCAATTTACTTTCTGCGAGCGGAGTGTGATTTTCCCCCACTCTCATGGGAGCGGTCCATACGCCACGGCGGATTTATAAGTGCACTTTTGGGACGGGCCGATCGATCCTCGGCAGTGCACAGAGATGATTACTTAAGAAATGCACTTATGGGACGGGCCGGTCGATCCCCGGCAGTGCATGGACGAAGTTGTACAATAATATGATATGATTACATTGACAGACGCACTTATGGTACGGGCCGTTCGATCCTCGGCAGTGCGCAAACATGACTATGGTAAGCATGCACTTTTGGGACGGGCCGATCGATCCTCGGCAGTGCATAGCTATTCTTCCTCATGACTCCGACCGGTTGTCTTACTCCTGTATGCGCATGTCTGTTTGGTACCGTTTTCCTGATTTGTGATTTGATAGATGTTTGGAAAGAGGGACATGTAAGTTGTTATTGCTTTAAATATTTATTTGGAAACTCTGTATTCTCTTTGCAACTGTGGTGCACTGTTTACATGTCTACTGCTTTTCTTATATCTTGTTTATACTATCACTGTTGGACCTTAGTGGGTATCGAGTCGACCTCTCGTCACTACTTATTCGAGATTAGACGGGATACTCACTGGGTACATATTATTTATGTACTCATGCTGCACTTCTGTACTTAACTGTACAGGTTCTGAGGTTGCTGCATCTGGTTATCAGACCGGAGCTAGATATTGACTGTAGCGGACCTGACTTCACGGTGAGCTGCTTCTCCTAACGATCCTCAGCAGCACCATGGAGTTTCTTTTGCTTATGATCCCGTCTATTTGTTTCAGACAGTGGGATTGTATATTCTACCTTTTGTATATCCAGTTAATATGCCCGTTATACTCGTGACACTAGTTCCTGGCACACACGTAGTATTTGTGTAGACTATGTCCGTACATATATGCATATTTTGGACTCACACCTCATTATGACTGTTTTGCTTAAAACTGGTTAGTTACCCCTAATCGATTAATAATCTAAGCTTTGTAACTTAGTATATATATTGATATGTTTAAGTCAAATGAGAAGAAACCGTAGTAGTTTAAATGTTGGCTTGCCCGACCCCGCTGTTGGGCGCCATCTTGACCTGAGTTAGGATTTTGGGTCGTGACACAATTCTTGTACTCTTAACATATTTTATAAGAATTGAGAGAAACACGTACTATCCCAAACGCATTTAAATATTATTTAATACGAAATATTTATTCGACTAAACTCATAATTTATTTATAATCTAAAAGCACTCAAATTCTAACTCTCTAACCCAAATTGCATACTAAGAATGTGGAGCATATAATAGAGTAATAGAAGTTTAAGTGACGAGCATGCAAACCCGAAAGAAATAATAGACAGAAGATAGATAGAGCTGAAACAACGGCCTCCACGGATAATGCGGCGACTCACCTCAACAATAGGATCCACTCAACGAACTCGTCAGACACTAGCTCTATCTCCCACAACGGTATCTGCATAGAGATGCAGGTAAGGAGTGAGTTATACGTAAATATAACCCAGTAAGATCCTCGACCATCCACTTTAAATACCTCTAGAACAAGTGTTAGAAAATACAAATACGCCACAACAGGAATGATATAGTAAATATGATAACTATACAATAACTCAATATATATGTATCACCGGATTCCTTAAGAATTAACCAACAAGAATACCCACTAAGGACTTATCATAAACGCAGTAAAAGAAAATTACCGACACACCTACGGGTCCACAACGGTACCACAATGCCTCGAATATGTAACAGAGCATACACAATGCTCAATGAAGCATACACAATGCTCAGGTGATGTACAAAGGCATACACAATGCCCCAATATCATGGCGCACAGCCGTATCGAACTCAACATCATGACGCACAGCCGTATCAAACTCAACACCATGGCGCACAACCGTATTAAACTCAACATCATGGCGCACAGCCGTATCAAACTATCAAACAACTTATAAAGTAATATTTTTTTTTTGTACTTTAATTAAAATAATATATTTACGGCTGGTCTAAGACCACCGATTCTGCCAAGCGCACGCTTGTCCCAACACATGGACCAGACAGAGAATACGCATTTTTAAAACGGGTTTTAGAAAAGCAAGTACCAAAGCTTAAAGTCTCACTTACCTCGCTAACAAGAAGTTCCCCAACCTTGCAATGTCTAGAACACCAACTAAACGGCCTCCAATGGCCTCTATCTATTCAAAATATTGAATAACATGTCTTAATTAGTCTAGGTGCATAATTTCCATAATCTTAGGGCAAGTTAAAATCAAAGTTAACCCCCTGTCTAATTAATAAAAGTTTGTACCCAATTGAATACCAAACCAAACACTTTAGCATTGAAAAAAAATATGAACAGTGGCTTCTAAAGTTTCAAAGTACTACTACTTACGCTAGAAATTCACTGTTAATTTGTTATACAATTTCACTTGCCATAATCCTTACACAATAATATGCCTTCCTCATTATTAGCCCATTAATGGGTGACCATTATACCTTAAAATAAAAATTAAATAACATGGATTATAGTAGCAGCAACCAAAATCTTATTTACAGTAGCTTTCCATAGCAATTGTCTTTCAAAAATCATTTTTTTTCATGGCAAGATTTCAAGCCACTAGTCATTAATTCATTACTACTATTAATCATGACATAATGATGATTCTAAATTCCATTCTAAAGTTTAATTTCTTTTACAAACTCACCTCTGTTGCTATGAAAAGATTCCAATCATGATAGTAATCATTATAATGCTATAATGAATTAAATGAGATATATAGGAGAATGATGCATATACCTTGTTATAATTTCCTCCCCCAAACTCTTTCCAACCGTGATAGGCTAATTTCCTCCCCTAAACTCTTTCCAACTGTGATAGGCGCAGTAATATGACCTAGAAATCTTTCACGTGGTTTAGCTTTCTGATTCTTTTTTTTTCTTAATTAAGACTTCTTTTTTTTTGGTTCTAAATATTTTATTATCCAATCTAATATATGTAGTAGTAAATTAGCCTCACTAACAATTTAAACAAATTTTAAACCCCATAGATTAACAAATACGTATAAAAATTTCAGTCATTATAGCCGGGGCCGGACCAAACCGGCCTACATGAGCCTTATTTTAGAAGCACAACCAGAGAGGCTCTTAATGGAATTTGAAGGAACTAAATATTGTACATTATAGAAATGGGAGCACCCTCCCTCTATATAAGTGCCTAGGTCCCAATGCCTTAATATTCAGAGAAAAAAATATTTGTATCAAGAATCTAAATATCCCTTAACTTTGCTAAACAAACTAAATAATAAAACTGCTACACAGATGCTCTTTGAATTTGCTATTTAAAATTTCTGGGGAAAAAAGAATTTGCTATTTGAAAAATTAAGTTTAATACGTGCAAATTAGTGTCACTGTATAGTCCTCCAATTTCTTTTTTTCTTTCAACTTTTTTGTAAAATTCATATATTATTAAAAGCTAAAAAGAAAAAGACACCATATTAAGTCAAGTGACAACCTAAAAAAACACATAGCATAATTAGTTAATAATTAGTTATTAGTTATTATTTTTGAATACAAATATCTATAAAAACGAAAAATAAAAAAATAAAAAACTACCAATTCAAATTGGTGAATAGTTTCTTCCTAATATAGTAGTGTGTGTATGTGTGTATAAAAAGAGAAGTAAAATAATTATATGATGCCAAGTGGCATAGCCATAAGATGACAAGTGTAGATTTTTAGGACGAAGCTCCAACAAAGTTGAAGTTTAAAATTATTTAAAGGGGAAATGCATAATTAACCCCCTAACATATACCCAAAGTTCCAATTACACATCTTTTCTTTGTGGGATTCCTAATACCCCTCTAAACGTTTTTTTACCTTAATTATTTGGACCTTTTGTGTTGAGCTGGACTGATACCAAGTTAAAATACATGCGGTGTAGACACGCGCATCATTTAATCTAAGTCGATGCCCCCCCCCCCCCATCCCATTCCCCCTTTTTATCTTTTCTTTACCTCTTCATTAAAACATAACACAACCGACCCAAAAATTTCCCCAATTCTTCACACTCATCTTCCCTCTTCGATCCTTAACAAAATCAACAAGACATAAAAAAAATTGTTCTCTTGCAATTGGATACTAATACATCGAAAACAAGTATAAAACCCATATTTAATGGTTTGATTCAAGGAAGGGGAGGTCTGTCACGACCCAAAAACTAGCTTATCGTGATGATGCCTATCGCAGTACTAGCCAAGCTGACATTTATGAAGTAACTCCAACATTTAACAGGAAAAAACGGATTTAAAATAATTTAAACAATAAAACTTCTCATAAACGGATGGAAAATCCAAAACACAACACGGGAACTCCCAGCATCAAGATGACACTGAGTACATGAGCATAGATACATCACAAGCCTGAGAAAAACATTGTCTAAAATAGTCTGAAACTAAATACAATAAGAGAAAAAATAAGGAGGGAGAAACAAGGTTTGCGAAGCACCTGCATCTACCTTGGAATCTCTAGAAGATCGACTGCGCAGTAAAATCAACACCCTGCGTGTCTAGAAACACCCGGATCTGCACGAAGTGCAGGGTGTAGCGTGAGTACAACCAACACAATAAGTAACAATACTAAATAAAGAACTGAAAGCAGTGACGAGCCTCACGGTTAATGTTCAATTACAGTAATTTCACATAAGAAGGTAGGCATCTTTCAAGTTGGACAATTAAAGCCAAAACAGTAAATTCATGTCAAGTTCAACTGAGACAACTTAAATGCAACAATAATGAAATTAATGCATCCTCTCAGAGAAACAGTCACTCAGTTCTCCCATCCAGTCCAACCTTACTATCACTCTTTCACCACAGTCACTCATTCCTCTCAATCACTCAGCACTCGGCGCACGCACGCACTAGGTAGTTCTGCTCATTGGGGTTGTGTACAGACTCCAGAGGGGCTCCTTCAGCCTAAGTGCTATATCAAACCAATCATGGCATAAATCAATGAAACATGTTGCGACATGCAATTTGATCCCATAAATATCCTCAGAATCATGCCCTCGGACTCACTCAGTCATCAACCTTTCCAGTCTCTCGGGGCCTCATAAATCATGAAAATCAGCCAAGACAACAATGATATGATGTATCAACAAGGAATAATAGAGACTGAGATATGACATGCAAGTAACACTAAGATTGAGTACAAACAACAATTAACAGGTAATTCAACATGTAACACGACCTATGTAGGTCCCAACAGTACCAACACATGTCCTAAACATGATTTCTAACATGATTGCACTCAAATTTCTATAACACATAGAGAGCATATATCTAGCAACAAGTTGTTCAACTTCATCGTTCCATGGAATGGACCAAGTCACAATTCTTGCGGTGCACGCCCACACATCTGTCACTTAGCATATGTATCACCTCCAAACCAATCACAAGACACATAATACGAGGTTTCATACCTCAACTAGATTTAGAATTATTACTTACCTCAATCCGAGCAAATCTCTACTCTAACACACCTTTGCCTCGCAAATCGGCCTCTGAATGCCTCGAATCTAGCCACAAAAAATTTGATACAATCAACACGAGCCAAAGAAATCAATTCCATAAGAAAATACTAAGATTTAAGTCACAAGTCACAAAGTCAACTCAAAAGCCGGTCCCTGGGCCTACGTCTAGGAATCAGGTAAAAGTCATAAAAATCTAACATCCATTCGACCACGAGTCCAACCATACCAACATTACTCAAATCCGATATCAAAACCTCAAAAATCAAGCCTAAGAACTTTTCTTCATTTTACCAAATTTTCCTCCCCAAATCACAAATTAAATGTTGAAATCAAAGGCATAATCATAGAAATTAACCAAAACTAGATAAGAATCACTTACCCCAAACACCCACATGAAAATCTCTTCAAAAATCGCCTTCTACCGAGCTCCCAAATCAATTTTTATGTTATGAACTCAAGACCATCGTTTTTGAAACTTATAATCTACCCAGTTAAGCCTTCATCGCGAACGCAACCATTCTCACGCGTTTGCATAGAACAAACCAGACTGCCCCTCAAACTTGCCTTACGCGAACGCGGAAACATCTACACGAACGCATACCTTAGCCTTATCCAACCTACACGATCGCGTCCAACATCACGTGATCGCGAAGCACAAATGCGTGACACCCAGTGCCCTCATTATCTCTTCGCGAACGTGGCATTGCCCACGTATTCGTGACTCACAGCTTAGCCACACTACGCGATTGCAGAACCTCACTCGTGAACACATAGGCAAAAATATCACTGCCCAAACCAAGTTTACGCGATCGTGGAGTTTTTCATGCGATCTCGTACAAAGAAACCAGCAGTCTTCAACTGAAATGCCAAGTCCAAAATTGATTTGATAACCATCTGAAACTCACCTGAGACCCCCGGGACCTCAACTAAACATACCATCAAGTCCTAAAATAACCTACGAACTTAATTGAACCCTCAAACCACCTCAAACAACATAAAAACACGAATCGTACATAGATTCAAGCCTAATGAACTTTGAACTTCTAATTTCTACAACCGATGCCGAAACCTAACATATCACGCCCGATTGGCCCCTAATTTTGCACACAAGTCACAAATGATACCACAGACCTAATCCAACTTTCGGAATCGGAATGCCACCCCGATATAAAAAAGTTCACTCCTGGTCAAACTTCCCCAAAATAAACTTTTTCCATTTCAAGCATCATTCAACTAAGGACATCCAAATCACAATCCGGATACGTTTCTATGTCTAAAACCATCCAACGGATCTAACGAAACCATCAAAACTCCATTCCGAAGTTGTTTACACAGAGGTCAATATCCGGTCAACTATTTCAACTAAAGCTTTTCATTATGAGACTAAGTGTCTCAATCCATTCTGAAACCCTTCAGACCCGAACCGACTAACCCGATAAGTCATATAATAACTAATTAGCAACAAAGGAGCAGTAAATAGGGAAACATGGCTACAACTATCAAAATGACCGGTCGGGTCGTTACAAGATCATATTGGAATGCTAAATAAAAATAATGTTCTAGGGTTTTTTTGTGTGTCGATCGAAGGTCATATTAGAAGTCTAAGCTTTTTATTCGTCACAATCCAAGAGCAAAGGTTAGTTCTTTACTGTATTTCATTACTTTTGTGTTAGTTTAGGGGTTTTAAATGCTTTTAGCCATTGCGATTTTGTGATTAACAAATTAAATTTGAGGTTTCTTGTCTGCATGTTAACCTCAGAGATTTGATTGTGCATGGGTTCAGTGAAAAGTTTTGGTTTTCAGAAAATAAATATTTTTCTAATACTAGTATCTATAGTTTGTCGACTTCTGCTGAATTTGGTTTTATTGGTTTTATTTTGCTTTGTTTGCATATTGGTATGTGTGGGTTTTCTTTAATTACTTTAAGACTATATCATAGTGGGGTCTTAGAGTTTGGAAATGGGGAACCAAAATATGCTGGTAGGGTATGCATATTTGGATGTGGATACCTTATCCTATTTGACTTGAAGAAATATATTAAAGAACTAGGGTACAACTCAAGTTGTAAATTTAGTATTCGGCCACCTAATTGTGGAATTTTAGGAGATATTGAAAATGACAGGGATCTTTTAGCAATTAGTAAGTATTTACAACATAGTATTGTGATGAAAGTATATGTGCACATGTTTGAAGAGGAATCTTGTTCAGCTTTTATTAAAGGGGTTGCTTTTAATGGTTATGCTGCTCCTCCAAACATTGTTGTTGCTCCTTCAATCAATGTTGTTGTTCCTCCACACACCGCTCTTCCAAATACATCAGCCCTACAAATCCAATTGCTGATCCAACATACACAACAACTGCTCTTTCAGATCCAGGATTTTCTCCAACTGAAGATTACTCAAGTGAAGATGGATCTGATGAATCAACTGAAGATAGTGATGATTCTGAAGATAGTGACTTCTTTGGTGGGTGGGGGTGATTATGGAAGTGATGTACATGAGGAGTACGTAGAGATTAGGAAGGAAAGTAGGTCATTTCAAAAGAGAAGAGAAAGTTGTTGTTGATACTAAAGATGTACCATGTGGTGATGTTGGGCCAAATATTGGTTTTGATGGGGCTGAAATAGGTTTAAAAAAGTGTAGAAAGAAGGCTAGGTGGCGATGAACCATATTATCCAGGTTTTGATGCGTCTAGCTTTGAAACTGATGAAGATGTATATTGGAATGAATATGGGGAAGACAATATGGTAAAGCTAACAAAAAGGAGATCTAAATCTAAAAAGAGTGTGAAGTTTGATAAAACATGTAAAAAAATTATATGGCAGTTTGGGTATGATCTTTGAGAATGTTGATGACTTTAGAGATGCAGTAACTAGGTATGCACTACAAAAAATTGTTCTGATTGAAAAACATGTAAATGAGCCAACTAGAGTCAGGGTGAGGTGCACCGAGGATAATTGCAGTTGGCTTTTGTTTGCAAGCTTTGATAGTGTAAGTAATAATTTTATTATAAGGACTTACAATCCAGTTCACAAATGTGAGAGGGCCTCCCGAAATTATTTGTGCAATTCTAAATTCTTGGCCAAGATCTTTAAAGATAGAATAACTAACCAAACATAAGAGTATTCAAGTTGCAAGAATTAATTAGGAAGAAATTCAAAGGTCATGTTGGAATGACCACAACCAGAAGAGCAAGAGCTAAAGTACTGCAGCAAATAATGTGTGATCATAATGTGGAGTTTGGTAGAATTCTTGATTATATGTATGTGTTGTTAAGGAACAACCCTAGAAGCATGTGTGTTATGAAGCTTGGTGAACCTGATGAAATTGGTACGCCAGTATTTATAAGTTTTTACATCTTTTTTGAGGCACTAAAAACTGCATTCTTGTGGTGTAGAAAATGCATAGGCTTGGATGGTTGTTTCCTGAAGGGTGTAAGTAAGGAGAAAACTACTAGTTGTTGTGGGTAAAGATTATAATAACCAAATGTTTCCACTTGTTTGGGCAGTAGTTGAGTATGAGAAGAAAATTACATGGTCATGGTTCTTAACTTTGCTTAAGGAAGACTTTGGATTAGGTGATGGCACATGCTTCACTTTGATCACCGACACGGTCTGTTATTTTTCTGAAATTTTATACCCGACCCCAGTTTCATTTAACCCTTGCCCCCTTTCATTTTAACAAGTTTCTGCACAAAATATAGGGAAGGAAAGAAGAGTTCTTGAGAGAGGAAGTGGCCCATCCATTAGAGTGATTTTCAAGGTCTCTCAGGCCCGGTATTTCGAGCAATCTCCTTCTTCCCCATTCTAGCAGGTAAGGATTCCCAATCCCCTTTTTATATAAATTTTTTGATTTTAAACAAAGGGAGGGTTGGCATGGATTGACTCTTAAAATTAGTAACTAAGACCTTGCATGAATGTTTATATGGTGTTAATTTAGTAAGAGGGAGTGAGTTGGGGTAAAACTTCACAAAGATAGGGTTGGTAACCTAGTGGGTTCACATAGTGTTTGGAAAATTGCTTGAGAGAGAGTCGAATTGCCTGCATGACTTCCAATTCTAAGTTGAATATGTTTAATTGTGAACTAGATTGACGGTACTAGTCGTTTCGGTGATTGTGAGTAAAAGTTGAAAAGGGAAACTCGACTCCAGGTATGTATGGCTAATTTTAACCCTTGTAGAATCTCCTCGTTGGTGTTCGAGCATATGGTATGTGTACCTTGTTTGAGATTATGTGATTTGATCGTTCTAAAGTGTTGAGACGTAAGATTATATTCTCTGATTGTCTTAGTTAATTGCCACATACCCTCGTGCTATGTGAAGTTGTAAAATGGTGATTCCTTGTGCTTACTCTATCGCGTGCAAAGCTCGTTAACTGTCGAACACTCCGGTATGAAAGGATGCACTACCAAACTAAAGAAATGATAACGAATCTAATTGTCGAATGTATCTAAGTGCTAAATGATGTGTAGTAAATAATGGAAAGGAAACGTGGATAACTAATAGAACTGTATGTTGTTGGCATATTGTATATGATTCACTGTTGGAGAAAGATTTTCTGTGGCCGTGATTATTCGGCTGTTATGAATGATTGTCCTTGATAATGAGAATCTTTGTGATTTACTCATTGGGTGATATGAACTTATGTTCTTCGTGATGAAGATCCTTGTGATCAAACTGGTGGTGATTGTTAATTGTCTGGTGGGATCGGGTTGAACGCCGCAACACGGAGTAATAAGGGTGGACGAGGCAATAAGGGTGAGAGAAGGGGATAAGGGTGGTCGAGGTAATAAGGGTGGCCGAGGTAATAAGGATGGGATTTGATCATTATCTCTATTGCAATAAAAATCTATGAGACTCGTGAATATGGAGGTGTTGAAAGGAAAAGGGAAATTTGTGAAACTCTTGATTTTGGTTATTTTTATTTCTGTGCAATGCTTGTTAGATCCTATTAGCTGTCTCTTATCTGTGTACTGCTTGATTGTACTTGGGGTGAAGTTTGTTCATACATACTAGTACTATTCCACAGTACTAACGTCCCTTTTGCCGGGGGCGCTACATCTTTTATATGGATGTAGGTGGTTCCGCAGCAGGTAGCTCAGCCCGCCGTTAGTGGTGCCTCCTCTTCATCTCCTCAGCAGTTGTGGTGAGCCCCTCTCCTCCTCGGGGCCGTGTGTGGATTATACCACTCTATTTTGTTTATGATATAAAGGTATAGCCGGGGCCTTGTTACCGGCAAGTTATGTAAACTCCCTAGTATTCGTAGAGGCTCCGTAGACACAATGTGGGTAGTGCATAAATGTATCTTTGGGTAGTAACAATACGTACTCGGAACCGCGGACCATGTTGAAAAGTTATGTATGTATTGGTATTATGTATGTTTGAATATTAGTCGTTGGCATGTTAAAAGAGGAAAACAATGGAGACATGCTGTAAGATGTACTTTGAAACTAAAATCGGCTAACTCATTTGAACTAATGTTTGTTATAAACGCGGGGTAATACGTTAGGCAGGAAAGGCAATCCAGGTCCGCTTGACTGGGATCACCCGATTAGGCGTCGGTCTCGTCCCTCGATTTTGGGGCGTGACAAACATGGTATCAGAGCCTAATATTTTAAAGGAGTCCTAGGATGTCTCGGAGCCGTGTATAGTAAAGCCCTTCTTATCGGTGTGTTGTCGACCACATCCATAATTAGGGGGCTGCATGAACATTTAGGAAAATACCCTTTCATTGTTATTCTGCATCGTGCGATGGAGTGAAATGTGAGAATGACTTTATCTAATCCGTGCATTGTCCTAATTTTCAGTAAATGGCGCCCAAGAAGAGAGCTCGACTCGGCCTAGAGGCCAATGCCACCCCGAGTGTGGCCACACATCCTTTATCTGATGGTGCGGGTGAGAATGATTCCCCGACCTTGAATTTTCCGGACTCTTCCGCGCCAGGCCAGTCTATCCCTATTCCTGCTCCAACGGAGGGTACTGAAATCCCTCCCGCTGATGTTCCTGATCCAACGTCAGTTCCAGCTTCCGGTTCCAGTATTTCTGATGGGGACCTCAGGGGGGCTATTCAGATGTTGACTCAGTTAGTGGCCTCCTAGGCCCAAATATCTCAGGCTTCCCATGCGTCCCCCATCGAGCAAAGGATTCTTCAGGTTCTAGGATCGACCAGTTTTTGCGGTTAGCCCCTCCAGAGTTCACAGGCACCGACCTAGAGGCCGGTCCTCAAGATTTTATAGATGAAATGTACAAGACTCTCCGGGTTATGAAGGCTGCTGAAATAGAGGGAGTTGAGTTGGCTTCCTATCGTCTAAAGGGGGCAACATATTCGTGGTTTGAGATGTGGGAGAGTTCCCGTGGAGAAAGGAGCCCTCCGGCGAGGTGGGACGAGTTCGTAGATTCCTTCATGGATCATTTTTTGCCTACTGAGACTATGGCAGCCCGTGCTGCAGAGTTTGAGGTCCTTAAGCAGGGCCACATGAGTGTGTGGGAGTACCATATGGAGTTTGTGCGCTTGTCAAAGTATGCTACCCACATGATGCCGACTATGGAGGCCAGAGTTCGTCGGTTTGTTCAGGGCCTTGGTCCCTTGGTTGTCAATGAGGCTGCTACAGCTGCTTTGCATTCGGATATGAACTACTAGAAGATTATGGGTTTTGCCCAGGCTACGGAGACACGGAAATTGAAGATAAGGTCAGAGAGAGAGAGAGTAGTGGTAGGGCCCGGTCAGCGGGCAACCCTGGGAGCTCAGTTGGAGGGGGAAGATCAGCCCTTGGGAGAGGGTCATCAGGACCATCTCAGTCCTATGCTCAGTCCTCAGCCAGTGCGCCGCCATCAGGGCACAATTATCAGCAGGGAGGTTGCTTGGCACCCGGTTCAGATAGCAGGAGGTTCCACCAGTCAGGTCGTTCTGGTGGGAGGTATCAGCAGCAACGGAGGGCCCCATGCCCTAAGTGTGGGAGGTCCCATTATGAGCCATGTTACTTGGATATTCCGGTATGCTTCAAATGCGGAGTGAGAGGTCACACCCAGTGGAATTGTCGTGTGCCCAGTCAGGGCACGGGTAGGAGCATTGCTCAACCGTCCGGTTCTTCAGTCGCTGCATCTTCAGCAAGCCCTCCAGCTCCAGCAGAGCGCGGTGCAGCTAGGGGTAGAGCACGGGGTCAAGGGGGCCCAGTCGGTTCTATGCCTTGAGTGGTCTCCAGAGTGCGGAGGCTTCTCCAGATGTTGTCACAGGTATTCTGTCTATGAAAACGTTTAATGTTTATGCTCTTATTGATCCGGGGTCCTCTTTGTCCTATGTTACTCCATTTATTGCTTCGAGTTTTGGGATAAAACCAGAACAACTTCTTGAGTCATTCTCAGTATCGACTCCGGTTGGTGATTCCATTACGGCCGCACGAGTCTATAGGAATTGTGATGTCACGGTGTGTGGTCGAGATACCACATCTGATCTTATTGAATTAAAGATGTTAGATTTTGATGTTATCATGGGAATGGATTGGCTTTACTCGTGCTTTGCTAAACTCGACTGCCAAACCAGAATTATGAGGCTCGAATTTCCTAACGAGCCCGTCATTGAATGGAAAGGGAATGATGTTGTGCCAAGGGGTAGGCTTATTTCCTATCTTAAGGCCTCCAAAATGATCAGGAAAGGATGCATTTATCATTTGGTCCGGGTTGCGGACACCGCTTCAGAGGTGCCTGCTCCCAAGTCTGTGCCGGTCGTGAATGAGTTTCTGGGAGTGTTTCCGGATGAGTTACCTGGGATTCCGCCAGATAGAGAGATTGATTTCGGGATTGATGTATTGCCAGATACGCAGCCAATATCTATTCCACCATACAGAATGGCGCCAGCAGAATTGAGAGAGTTAAAGGAGCAATTAAAAGATCTATTAGAAAAAGGTTTCATTCAGCCCAGTGTGTCGCCCTGGGGTGCACCGATTCTTTTTGTCATAAAGAAAGATGGATCGCTTCGAATGTGTATTGATTACCGGCAACTCAACAAGGTCACCATCAAGAATAAATATCCACTGCCTCGAATAGATGATTTGTTCGATCAGTTGCAAGGTTCTAGGTTCTTCTCAAAGATTGATTTGCGGTCTGGGTATCATCAGTTGAAGATCAGGGAGCAGGATATTCCTAAGACCGCCTTCAGGACTCGTTACGGTCATTTTGAATTTTTGGTAATGTCCTTTGGGCTGACCAATGCTCCAGCAGCTTTTATGGATCTTATGAATCGGATTTTCAAGCCATTTCTAGACTCCTTCGTGATTGTTTTTATTGATGACATCCTTGTCTACTCGCGGAGTCGGGAAGATCATGCTAATCACCTTAGAGCAGTTCTGCAGGCTCTTCATCAGCACCGCCTGTATGCTTAATTTTCGAAATGTGAGTTTTGGCTAGAATCAGTCGCGTTTTTGGGTCATGTAGTCTCTAGGGAAGGAATTCAAGTTGATCCCCAAAAGATTGCAGCAGTGAAAGATTGGCCTAGACCAACGACCCCGACAGAGATTCGTAGTTTCTTGGGTCTAGCTGGGTATTATCGGAGATTTGTGGAGGGATTCTCTACTCTCGCCTCCCCATTGACTAAGCTGACGCAGAAAGTAGTTAAGTTTCAGTGGTCCGATGCTTGTGAAAAGAGTTTTCAAGAATTGAAGTCGAGATTGACTTCGGCGCCGGTGTTAACCTTGCCAGAAGGTTCGGAGGGATTCGTGGTTTATTGTGATGCGTCGAGAGTTGGTTTGGGGTGTGTGTTGATGCATCGTGGTAAAGTTATAGCATATGCTTCAAGACAGCTCAAGAATCACGAGAAGAATTATCCGGCGCATGATTTGGAGCTCGCAGCGGTTGTGTTTGCATTGAAAATTTGGCGGCATTATCTTTATGGGGTCCAAGTGGACATGTTCACAGACCACAGGAGCCTTCAGTACCTATTCAAACAGAAGGAGTTGAATTTAAGGCATCGAAGGTGGTTAGAATTGCTCAAGGATTATGATATGAATATTTTGTACCATCCAGGAAAGGCGAATGTGGTAGCCGACGCTCTTAGTCGGAAATCCATGGGTAGCTTAGCACATTTAGAGGCCGGTCAGAGGCCTTTGGCTCTAGAGGTCCATCAGTTGGCCAGTCTTGGGGTCTGTCTTTCGACCTCAGATGAGGGGAATGTCGTGGTGAGAAATGGAGCAAAGTCTTCGCTTGTAACGGAAATCAAGGAAAAGCAATTCAGAGACTCAGCATTAACACAATTAAAGTAAGCAATTTTAAATCACGAGACATCAGGGTTTTCACTCGGCAATGATGACGGTGTCTTGCGATGTCAGGGGAGAATATGTGTACCAGATGTAGATAATCTCCGGGAGAGGGTAATGGCAGAGGCTCATAACTCCAGGTATTCTATTCACCCAGGTTCCACGAAAATGTATCACGATCTCAAGGAGATTTATTGGTGGAATGGTATGAAGAGGGGTGTAGCGGACTTGGTGTTTAGATGTTCGAATTGTTAGCAGGTGAAGGCCGAGCATCAGAGGCCCGGTGGGCTAACTCAGCTTATGGATATACCGATGTGGAAATGGGAGATGATCAACATGGACTTCGTGGTAGGGTTACCTCGCACCCAGCGCAAGTTCGANAGACTATTCAGACGCTTTAGGATATGTTGCGGTCTTGTGTTTTGGATTTCAAGGGTAGCTGGGATGACCACTTGCCGCTTATAGAGTTTTCTTACAATAACAACTTCCATGCTCGTATTCAGATGGCCCCATTTGAGGCATTGTACGGGAGGAGATGTAGATCTCCGATCGGATGGTTTGAGGTTGGTGAGGCAGAATTGATAGGGCCAGATCTTGTGCACCAAGCTATGGAAAAAGTAGAGTCATTCAGGAAAGGATGAAAACTGCTCAGAGTCGTCAGAAATCCTATGCGGATGTTCATCGGAGAGATTTAGGGTTTCAAGTCGATGATTGGGTATTCTTGAAGGTGTCTCCCATGAAGGGGGTCATGCGGTTCAGAAATAAAGGTAAATTGAGCCCAAGGTATATCGGGCCGTATCGGATCGCTCAACGGATAGGAAAAGTCGCGTATAGGCTGGAATTGCCCCCTGAAATGTCATTAGTGCATCCGGTATTCCACGTGTCTATGTTGAAGAAGGTAATTGGAGATCCTTCCGCCATCGTGCCAGTTGAGACCATTGAGGTTGGTGAATAATTGTCATATGAAGAAGTTCCGGTTGCCATTCTCGATAGGCAGGTCCGTAGGTTGAGAAACAAAGAGATTGCTTCTGTTAAAGTGTTGTGGCGGAGTCAACGAGTCGAGGAGGCCACGTGGGAAGCAGAGAAAGAAATGAAAGAAAAATACCCTCATCTGTTTGAGAAAGTGTAGTGGTGATCGTGCGAATCATGATTCCAAGGCAATTTGATGTTGTACTCAGACTCGTGCCAAGGCACCCTATTTGTCTTTCCTCTCCTAATTGCCTTATTGTTGTAACTTTCCCATGCTTGCTAAAACTGTGTACAAAGTTGTTAACTAGGTGGTGTGCCACCTTTAAGCAAATAAAAAGTTTGTGAAACAAATGTGCTAAGTAAGTAATTAATAGTAGTGTAGATTGGTAAATGGTTAGAATATTTTTGTCTATGATCTATTGAGGTGATTGAATTGTATGGGACACACTAAAGTAGCCCAAAGCTATGTGCAAATTGTATGCCACTAATTGAGTCTTATGCTAAATTGTGATGAAAAGAGGATGAGCCATATGTATATGTTAAGGTAATTGAATATGTGCAAGTATTGAGGTGATTAATGGTATACCAGTTGTAGGGATAACAAAATTTGTGTAATAGTGCTTGGAAATGTGTTTCGGG
>ML284285.1:550-72076 GCA_005239495.1 Nicotiana undulata
GGTTAGGCTTGGCACTTACTCAGTACATGGGCCGGTTCGGCGTATTTAAGTTCTGCAGTTTCTTGTGTTGTGCAGACCCTGCTACCGGACCCCGTGGAGCGTTCTGAGGGAGATACCTTCAGTCCACGTCAGAGCTTCGAGGTATACACTGGCGTTCGTGGATCCCGAGGCTTCTTTCCTTTACCGCTTCATTGTCTTTCTCCTTATTTTCAAGACAGTGTTGTATTTTCATTCCAGACTTGTATTTAGTATTCTAGTAGCTAGTCCGTGAGATTGTGACACCCCGGTTTTGGGAAGTTTACGTTATTTTATGATTGTTATGTTCCTCCTTTCCGCATTCAAGTTTTTGTTATTTCTATTATCGATGTTGGAAAGATTATTGTTGGGAAAGGTATGTTATTGATGTTCGGTTAAATGGTTGTCCCACTAATATCTCAGAATGTGATGGAAATTGGTTGTGGTTGATGAGTTAGCGTTTTATTTCGTACTAAAGGATTTTAAATTACTATTGCAAGATATACGTTGGCTGGCCTAGCGGGTTCAACGTTAGGCGCAGTCACGGCCTAAAGGGTGGGAATTTGTGTCGTGACACTTAACCTGGTATTCACTTCTCCCTGAAAATTCTATTGATTTTTTTGCTGAGCTTGCAGATTCGTTTATAAAAGCACACTCTGGTGCACAAAAAGTTGAGAAAAGAATGGAAGACATATTCAAGATAAAGCAAGGAGACACGGAATTACTCCGTGAATTTGTAGACAGGTTTCAACGAGAAAGAATGCAATTACCCAGGATGCCTGATAATTGGGCAGCCATGGCATTTGCAAGTAACTTAAATGATAAAAGCTCAGAAGCCAAAAGACGACTTAAGGAAAGTCTAAGAGAATTTCCAGCTACGACGTGGAACGATGTATACAACAGGTACATCACTAAACTCAGAATAGAAGAAGATATCATTGCTCGATTGAGAGACGAGGAGAATTCGAGATCCATACGTCCAGAACCGGAGAAAATATCAGGTAAAAATAGGTACGATCCTTACTTAGGACCCTCGGGAAGTGATACACGTCCCAGGTTAAAAAATACTAGACCGTCAGGAAGAGATATAGGCTCATCCTCATCTAGATTCAGGAAAGATCGAGATGAACGGTCCAGAGGTAATACCCGAATTGGGGACCATAACTTTAACGTAAGCACTACTGAACTTGTCTCAATACTAAGAAATATGGGAGACAAAGTTAAAGTGCCCAAAGAGATGCGGTCGAATCCAAATAGGAGAAATCCAGATCAGTGGTGTGAATTCCATAATGATCATGGACACAGAACTGCAGACTGTAGATTTTTACACGGTGAAATAGAACATTTATTAAAACAGGGCTAGTTAACAGAGTTGTTTAGTGATAAAGGTAAACAGGCAGAGCCTCCAAAGCCTCCCTCTCTGAAGCGAACTGTTAACGTGATACATGGAGGAGAGGAAGTAAATGGAATAGTTTGTCAATTAGCATCAACGATCACAAATACCCATGGAAAGTGGGTTCGAGAAGATCCAAATAAAGACAAAATAACCTTTGATGATGCAGACTTTGGTGGACTGATGCTTCCTCATAATGATGCACTAGTAATATCTTTACTTATTCATGACACTAAGGTTAAAAAAGTATTGATTGATCCAGGCAGTTCAGTCAATATCATTTTGATAAAAGTCGTGGAAGAAATGCTAGTGGAAAATCAAATGATCCCAAGGGCACGAGCCATATCTGGGTTCGATAATTCTACAGTAATAACCAAATGAGAGATTGAACTTAATACTTACGCTGAAGGAGTGGTCAAAAACACGAAATTTCAAGTCATTGATACATAGATGGCTTACAATGTCATTTTGGGAAGACTGTGGATTCATGATATGAAAGTAGTCCCATCCACCTTACATCAGGTAATAAAATTCCCATCAGAATGGGGAGTGAGACAAATTAGAGGTGACCAACAACCTTCCAGAAATATAAACTCGATAGCACTTCACAACAAAAGAGATACGGGAGATGTTGAAGTCTTCCAAACGGAGGCCAATGACCAAACATACATAGATTTTAGACCAGACTTCATTCGCGAACCAGAAGAAGACGAACATATCAAAACAACCGCGGAAGAACTCGAGGTTGTTCTGATGTATGAACAAAAGCCCGAGAAAAAGTTGTATGTTGGCACGAGACTGCTGGAGAGGTTAACCCCCGAGCAAAAAGGTATGCTAATCGATTATTTAAAATCTAACGCGGATTGTTTTGCTTGGTCCCATTCAAATATGACGGGTATTCCACCAGAAGTGATGACTCATAAACTGAATGAAGATCCATCATTTGTACCTGTTAAACAAAATAAAAGAAAGCAAGGAACGTTCAAAAATCAAGTGATTGACGATGAAGTCCAAAAACTCTTGAACATAGGTTCCATACGAGAGGTAAAATATCCTAACTGGCTAGCTAACATAGTAGTGGTACCTAAAAAGAACGGCAAATGGAGGGTGTGTGTAGATTATACTGATTTAAATAAATCATGCCCCAAAGATTCATTTCCTTTGCCACATATAGATCAGATGATTGATGCTACCGCAAGTCACGAATTATTAAGTTTTCTAGACACATACTCTGGTTATAATCAGATTAAAATGGATCCCTCAGACGAGGAAAAAACCTCCTTCATTACTAACATAGGGACTTACTGTTATAAAGTCATGTCTTTTGGCTTAAAGAATGCAGGAGCTACTTACCAAAGGTTAGTGACTAAAATGTTCCAAGAGCATTTAGGAAAGACAATGGAAGTCTATATTGATGATATGCTTGTAAAGTCAACACAAGCGGAAGATCACCTCCAGCATCTCTCTACTACTTTTGATATCTTACACAGGTATAATATGAAGCTCAATCCGGAAAAATGTGCTTTCGGAGTACAATCAGGTAAGTTTTTGGGATTCCTTGTATCTAACAGAGGAATAGAGGTAAATCAAGCTCAAATAAAAGCTAAAGAGGAAATACCTGATATTTTAACAAATAAAAAAGAGGTTCAAAGATTGACAGGGAGAATAGCCGCCTTAGAAAGATTTATTTCTAGATCTTCCAAAAAAGCTTTAAATTCTTTTCAGTTCTTAAAAAACAAAATCAGTTCGAATGGACTGAAGAATGTCAACAGGCCCTCAAAATTTTGAAGATTTATTTATCAAAGCCACCACTGCTCTCAAAGTCAAAAGAAGGGGAAAGATTGTACATCTGCCTGGCAGTTTCAGAAATTGATGTAAGTGCAGTACTGATAAGAGAAGAGAAAGGTAAGCAATCACCTATCTACTACGTAAGTAAAACTTTATTAGATGCTGAAATTAGATACCCACATCTAGAAAAATTAGCCTTAGCTTTAATAATGGCATCAAGAAAATTACGCCCTTATTTTCAATGTCATTCAATCACTGTCGTGACTTCTTATCCTTTAAGAAATATTTTACATAAGCAAGAATTGTCAGGAATATTAGCCAAATGGACCATAGAGTTAAGTGAACATGATATAACATATCAGCATAGAACAACAATCAAATCAATAATATTAGCTGATTTTGTAGCTGACTTTAGCAACAATATTACCCCTGAGGTAGAAAAAGAGTTACAACTCTTTAATGGAGTCAATCCAGGTCAGTGGACCCTATTTACAAATGGCTCTTCTAACATAAAAGGGGTCGTATTAGGCATCGTCTTAATATCACCTACAGGTGAAAAGATATGGTAGGCTATTAAATGTTACCCTATAACTAACAATGAAGCAGAGTATGAGGCTGTTATTGCTGGTTTAGAACTGGCACGGGAGCTATCAATCGAGCAAATCATAATCAACAGTGATTCCCAATTGGTGGTAAATCAGATACAAAGGACTTACATCGCTCGAGAAACACGAATGCAACAATATCTAGAAAAGGCACAGGAACTTGTAAGACAGTTCGAAACGTGGAAGATAATACAAATACCTAGAGAAGAAAATGCAGAAGCAGATGCATTAGCAAACCTTGCGGCATCTACATAAGTAACAAATAAAGACAACGCCATTGTTGTCCACCTCTTCCATTCAGCAATCGACCAAGACAGGAACGAGGTATCTTTCAATAATTTAACTTGGGATTGAAGAAACGAAATTCTCAATTTTTTGCAGAATGGTACAATACCTGAAGACAAGAAATCAGCTCAAGCACTTCGCCGCAAAGCAGCACGATATTGTCTAGTCCGCAACTCATTGTATCGCGAAATGTTCGGTGGACCCCTAGCAAAATGCCTCGGACCTAATCAGACGGACAGGTACGATTTCTACTCGTATTTACTAATTACTTCACGAAATGGGTAGAAGCAGAACCGTTTAAACAAGTGCGGGAAAAGGAGGTCAAAAGCTTCTTATGGCGAAACATAATATGCCGTTTTGGGATTCCGAAAGAGATCGTGTGTGATAATGGCCCACAATTTATAGTCTCTCAAATCAAAGAATTCTTAGAGAGTTGGCAAATTAAACGGATTGCCTCAACGCCATATCATCCCGTAGCTAATGGACAAGCTGAGTCTACGAATAAAATTATCATCAACAATATAAAGAAGAGGTTAGATAAAGCCAAAGGGAATTGGCCCGACGAGTTACCGGCAGTATTATGGGCAAACAGGACTACATCAAAAATAGCCACGGGAGAGACTCCCTTCGCACTTGTTTATGGCTCTGAGGCATTAATACCCGTGGAAATCGGTGAGCCGAGCTTAAGGGTTATAACAGCTACGGAACCAGCAAATGATGCCGAACTCCAGGTCAATCTGGACTTGCTCGAATCACAAAGGGAAGCAGCTTTAATACGGCTGGCAGCTCAAAAGCAAATCATAGAGCGATATTACAATCGCAAAGCTCATCTTAGATATTTTAAGATTGGGGACTTCGTACTTAAAAAAGTTTTTCAATCAACAAAAGAGGCAGGTGTTGGCAAGCTGAATCCAAATTGGGAAGGACCTTATAAAATCAGGCATAGCCGGGAAAGTCGCATACGAGTTGGAAGCCATGGAGGGCAGAATTCTACCAATGAGCTGGAACGCCATCCACTTGAAGAAGTACTACTTCTAAGGAAAAGAAGTACCCCCGTTCAGGTATCGCATGTTCGATTTTATTTTTGAATATCTAAACTTTACTAACTTTTTTAGATGATAGGCAAAAAGCTAGTCCATCACCAGATGATGATATTAGACCTGCAAGGACGCGAGGAAATAACACAACTCCCGGTCTAGAGTTACACTTTCTGATGGACGTTTTAAAGTCTTAAGCAGTCATCATCTAAAAAAGTAAATAACTTCGAGTCCCGTACGTTTTCCTTTTTCAGGGAAAGGACCATAGAGAAGGAATAATCAAGTGCTCTAGATCTCATTCTTCAAAGCTCAAACACTTGGGGGACTATATAATATGGAAGGCCAAGATGAAGCAAAAAAGACTAATGAAAGTCAAAAGCTTGAGCCTAAAGAACCATTTACCCAGCAAGACAAGTGGTACGAGCAAAATTAAAAAAATTGAAGACTCCAACATAAGAATTACAAAGCCTAAACTTTAAAAAAAATCTTCGAACCATGTTCAGGTTAAAAGGCAAAGTATTAGCTACGAGGAAGAAATGTACATATTTACATTTATACAAAAACTGTTGTAACAAAAACAGTTAAGGGTGAAAGATCATCATCATTGTACTTATTCAAAAATCGTTATCAAATAAAACAGTTACGGATGAAATATCAAAATCCTTGTATTTATTTAGAAAACTATTATCAAATAAAACAGTTACGAATTACAAAACATTTCCCTCGTATTTATTACAAATTTGTTGCAAATAAAAACAGTTGCGGGTAAAAACCCCAATACTTACAAAAACTGTTACTAATGAAAAACAGTTATTTTCTTGTATTAACTCGAAAAAACTATTACCTATGAAAAACAGTTGCGAAATACAAGTGAGTATCAAATCTGTTAAAAGAAAACAGTTGCAACATGAGTTTTAGATGATAATCATAACACATGTAAAATGAAGTGGAAGTTCAAACAAAAACTTTCCACAAAAACATATTTAAACATGTGAGAAATTCCAATCACTCTATTGCATTACAATGAAGTTGAGACGTCTTCTTCATTAAAGTGTCAATCAAAAAGGGCCGTAACTCATAATTAAAGCCTATCATAAACAAAGGCTTAAATCTTATACGAACTCTGCACCTACTATGAAAAGGTCCGAGTGATTTATGAATTTTCATGCAAAAAGTTAAGAGGTGCAAACAAAAACCTCAGAAGAACAAACATGCAATAGACTTAAAGAGTAAAACCAAAACTCAAAGCAAAAAGTCTTCAAATTGCATTAATATAAAAAGAGCGGCTAAGTTAAAACTAAGTACTACTTAGCCGCATAATAATTACATTTTTGGTGCCCCTAAGTAGTCAGTTGGGGACTTTAGAGTTTCAAACTTACTACCGATGAAGCTGGGGGTAACCACACCAATCCAAATTTTAAAAAAAAGGAAAACCAGATCTTCAGTCTTCATGAGGAGGAAAATTGACTTCTTCAGGAGGAACGACAACAACTTGAGGCAAAGAGGCATGAGCATCATGGGTTTCATCAGTGGATGGAGAAAGATCAAGACCTCGATGGGTCTTATCCATGGCCTCTTTAGTTTTAGTAATTTCAGCGTTGAGGTCGAAACCCTCTTGGCTCATCTCCATCAATGTATCAAGGCGAGAATTCATGTACGCCCAACTTACATCAACGGCAGCCGCCTCTTCGAGGTCATTATAATCTTTTGCCCATACTTGAAGCTCATCCCTCAATCCATCTTTCTCGGCTTCAGCAGCTTCATGGGCGGCCCTCAAGGGTACAACTGACTCTTCCAAAATTCGGACTTTGTCTAAAGCTTCACGCAGTTCTTCTTGGGTCCAGGAGAGAGTCTGTACAAGCTTACCAGAATATTCCTCCTTCTGCCCTAGCAGATGCTTCAAGTTCTTGATCTCCTCCGAGGCTTGGGACAATTGTTCAGCAAATAAAGATTCAAGATTACTCTTATCCTTATCAGCTTGGCTAGAAGAAGCCTTCTCCACCGCCAGTTCCGTTGTTGTAATCCTCAGCTTTATTCTCAAGGTATTCCTATCCTCTTCTAAAGCATCCATATCTACCCTCAAGCCATCATATTGTGCTTTCAGATTGTCAAAATCAACCCACAACTCTTTCAACTCATTATCCGAAATTGAAACTCTTTTCATAAGTTCTAAGCCAACAAGGTGCATCTATAAAAAATAATGATAAAACAGTTAAACATGGTAAACTGTTTAGACATGGAAAGGTGTACATATGTAAGAATAAGCTACTCTATACCTTCAAAGAAGAATGCACCACTTCATTGGCCCACATGAGAGCTGTATGGCTAGCAAGTTTGGTTTTCTCTTCAGGACCTATAAGAGGCTTAAGCCACACCTCAGGCTCGCCCGTCATTTGAAAAGACTGCCTTCAGTTGGAACCTCAATCACAACCCTCCGCATCTCCCTGCTGGAAGACCCTACTTCCCTAATGGAAGGCATGGAAGAAGGAACGAAGGGAGCAGCAACAGAAATAAACGGTCAAGAAATTGAAGGAGCCGCGGGCACAATAGCAGGCACGGATTAATGAGGAATTGAAGAAACCACGGACAGAGAAACGGCAGAAGCCGTAATGGCAGAAGTCGTAACGGCTAAAGGAGAGGGAACAATGGAGACACAAGGAACCGACGAAACTTCTTCTCTTAAAGAGTCGGGGAAAACAACAGCTAAGGGAACGTCATCGGGAGCGAGAACAAAACCTTCATGAAACAAATACTCGACAGAATAATGGACTGGGGACTTTGAATCATTTTCAGAAGATGAGGGTCTACCTGCATGCACAGAATAAAGAGTCGTGGGGGTAGACTCGTCGTCCAAAACCACTCGCCTTCTTCGTAACCGGTGTATTAAAGCACCCTCTCTTTCTTCTTCTTCTTCTTCTTCTTCGGAACGGGGATCACCAACTTTTCTCTTTGAGGAAGACAAACTAGCAAGGATATCTTGAGCCTGAGTCAAAGACATCTTCGGGATAGATGAAGCAGACACCCCACGGACGGAAAACCCTGACAAAAAGGGAAAAGTTAAACGAGAATAAAAGTAGGCTCGGGTAAGACAGGAAGTAAGAAAAACTCCACTTACCATGGGTCTTTACAAGTCAACGGTACTTCCCCGCGAAGTACTTCCAGGACCTTTCTTCAACAGGAGCGGCAAACAACATTTTTTCTACCCAATCACGAATACTGGAGACATTCTCAACAGTATTCATGATTACTGAAAAGAAGAAATAGATACGGTGTTAATAACACAATCCAAGTCTAATGAAAGAAGATAATAGATGCGAACCAAAAAAATACTCACGTGCACGGTTCCACTTCTCGGGGAAGGGAAGATTCTCTTCACCCACTAAACCAGTAGTGGGGACAGCAACATACCAGAGGTACCAACCTCTGTCGTTATCATTACCAGGGGTTACTAACACTCTTTTACTCCGAGCAGCTAGAGTAAAAACCTTGTGACGAAACAAGACAGGAGAATATAAATGAATAAGTTGATTGAAAGTAAAGGGAACTGAAGCTAAAGAAGCCAAAACTCTCAGACACGCGACAACTCACCACACCAGCGGACCAACTTGTCCCAAATAGATATTGAAAAAATGGCAAAACTCGATGATAACTGGATCAATGGGAGGTCTAAACCCTAATGTAAAAGGATACGTATAAAAAACCCTTGACGAAAAAAGACAGGAGAATATAAATGAATAAGATGATTGAAAGTAAAGGGAACTGAAGCTAAAGAAGCCAAAACTCTCAGACACGTGATAACTCGCCATACCAGCAGACCAACTTGTACCAAATAGATATTGAAAAATTGGCAAAACTCGATGATAACTGGATCAATGGGAGGTCTAAACCCTAATGTAAAAGGATAACACTCTTTTACTCCGAGCAACTACAGTAAAAAACCCTTGACAAAACAAGACAGGAGAATATAAATGAATAAGATGATTGAAAGTAAAGGGAACTGAAGCTAAAGAATCCAAAACTCTCAGACACGCGACAACTCACCACACTAGCTGACCAACTTGTCCCAAATAGATATTTAAAAAATGGCAAAACTTGATGATAACTGGATCAATGGGAGGTCTAAACCCTAATGTAAAAGGATACGTATAAACAAAGGAAAACCAATCCTATAAGACGTTATTCTTTGATTACTATTCAGGACATAAACAGGAAAATCAGGCCCCCAAGAACACTCTCTACGAACAAGAGGAACGTGACCTTCAGTTATAATAGTTGGATACCTCTCCACACTATCTAAAGAAGTAGACTTGTCTACAAGAACTGGGTTTTCCCTAGTAAAGACAAACTCGGCGGGAATAATCTCATCAACTTTGGGTTCACGAAGATGATCATATTTACCTCTAGATGAAGAATGAGAAGATCTAGCCCTAGGAGAAAGTAAAGACCTAGCGGAAGGAGGAGAAACTATTGAGGAAGAAGAACCTCTAGAGGGAGTAGATCCTAAATTCCTTAGCCTACCTCATCTCCTACTCCTAATTGGAGCAGAAGAAGATGCGAGATTTTCTACATCTATTACCTTCTTGGGTTGATTTGATGAAGACATACTTACAGAAGCAATGGAAAATACTTTACAAGAAAAGAGACAAGTTATAAAATGTTTCGTGGAAGTAAAGAAAGGAAAAAATGGTATTTATACATAAAGACAACCGTCGAAACATGGAAAAACAATGATGGAAAGTCATGATTAAAAGTTTCACTTCGGGACTGACGCAGCCGCAAAAAGCCCTAAAAAGCGCTGAGTCATTGCAAAGCCAATCAGAAATGGACACGTGGAAGGAGCATTAAATGGAAGTGACAAATGACGCATGTGTTCATAGAAAGATACAATGTTTCGAAGAAAAACGGCGGCAAAATATTCTCGCCATAAATACATATCCACTTACCAAATATTAATCTATAAATATACGGTAAGTGGGGGACTATCTGTATTGGTAAAAAACAGTCTCACACGTAAGCAGATTCTTGACAACTCATCTAGTTACGTGGACCAAGGAAAACACAGCAGATAGACTTGATTCTGTAAATAGGTACGAGACAAAGAGGCACGATCAATAAACCCACAAGTTCATCAACCACAGGAAACTTAATGACAAAGAAGAGATACAGTCACAGTGAACCCAGACGAAGCTACGGGCATATTTGAGAATCAACATTTAATGACCTATACGTTACGTAACTCCTATACAACAGTTACGGTTACCCTTTGCAATGCCTCATTAATATAATAATTAGTCATTAATGAGCAATCATGATAGGAACCAAACGTTATACTAGGAAACCCCTATATAAAAGGAAGAAATGTAATCCATAAGATCATCTGAATTCTCGAATACAATCCACTTTATTTTTTGCATACTACAATATTGTTTATTACTCAATTTTTCTTTATTTATCGTATTACTTTCTTGATTATTAGTAACCCGCGTTCATCCTAAATAGCTTTGGTCAAGTAATCTAATTCTTTGGTTAAACAATTACACTAAGGATTATTTACATTAGGTGAAACAGTAGACAATGAAGTAGATGTAGTAGGGTCGAGATAGTACAAACCATTTGCAGACCTACCAATTTCCAGTGGCCTCTTCAGAGAAAGGCCCTGTAAATAACAATCAGAACTGGTAAGGAATGCACAACAGTGTAATTGAGTGATTAACTTGTGGATAGAAATGAGGTTGAAATGAAAAGATGGAACTAACAAAACATTAAGTAGAGTAATATCTGGTCTTAGAGTTAAAGAACTAGTAGAGAGAACTTTAACCTTATAACCATTTGGTAAAGTAACAAAGTAAGGAGTGGTTAAGGGCTGAAGATTGTGAAGTAGGTGTTTGTGAGGAGCTATGTGGTTTGTGGAACATGCGTCTAGTATCCAAGGGCTCTATCTGTTTCTGAACTTTCACATACACTATAACCATCAACACTAAAAACAGAACAACTAAACACACTTGCAAAGTTTGCAAGGCAAGATTTTCACCACTGGGACCTTCAGAGATGAAGGGAGGAGATAGTTGTGCCTGTTAAAAGAGTGGCATGAGTGTTTAACCAAAGAATTAGATTCCTTGACCAAAGTTATTTAGGATGAATGCGGGTTACTGATAATTAAGAAAGTAATATGATAAATAAAGAGAAATTGAGTAATAAACAATATTGTAGTATGCAAAAATAAAGTGGATTGTATTCGAGAATTCAGATGATCTTATGGATTACATTTCTTCCTTTATATAGGGGTTTCCTAGTATAACGTTTGGTTCCTGTCATGATTGCTCATTAATGGCTAATTATTACATTAATGAGGCTTTACAAAGGATAACCGTAACTGTTGTATAAGAGTTACGTAACGTATAGGTCATTAAATGTTGATTCTCAAATATGCCCGTAGCTTCGTCTGGGTTCACTGTGACTGTATCTCTTCTTTGTCATTAAGTTTCCTGTGGTTGATGAACTCGTGGGTTTATTGATCGTGCCTCTTTGTCCCATACCTCTTTACAGAATCAAGTCTATCTGTTGCGTTTTCCTTGGTCCACGTTGCTAGCTGAGTTGTCAAGAATTTGCTTACGCGTGAGACTATTTTTTACCAATACAGATAGTCCCCCCACTTACCATATATTTGGTCGATTAATATTTGGTAAGTGGATACGCATTTATGGCGGGAATATTTTGCCGCCGTTTTGCTCCAAAACATTGTATCTTTCTATGAACACAGGCGTCGGCTGCGTCAGTCCCGAAGTGACACCTTTAATCATGACTTTCCATCATTGTTTTTCCATGTTTCGACGGTTGTCTTTATGTATAAATACCCTTCTTCCTTTCTTTACTTCCACGAAACATTTTATAACTTGTCTCTTTTATTGTAAAGAATTTTCCATTGCTTCTGTCAGTATGTCTTCATCGAATCAGCCCAAGAAGGTAATAGATGTGGAAAATCTCGCATCTTCTTCTGCTCTAATTAGGAGTCGGAGGGGAGGCATGCTAAGGAGTTTAGGATCTACTCCCTCTAGAGGTTCTTCTTCCCCAATAGGTTATCCTCCTTCCGCTAGGTCTTTGCTTTCTCCTAGGGCTTGATCTTCTCATTCTTCATCTAGAGGTAAAGATGATCATCTTCGTGAACCCAAAGTTCATGAGATTATTCCCGCCGAGTTTGTTTTTACTAGGGAAAACCCAGTTCTTGTAGACCAGTCTACTTCTTTAGATAGTGTGGAGAGGTATCCAACTATTATAACTGAAGGTCACGTTCCTCTTGTTCGTAGAGAGTGTTCTTGGGGGCCTGATTTTCCTATTTATGTCCCGAATAGTAATCAAAGGATAATGTCTTATAGGACTGGTTATTCCTTTGTTTATACATATCCTTTTACACTAGAGTTTAGACCTCTCATTGATCCAGTTATCATCGAGTTTTGCCGTTTTTCAATATCTGTTTGGGACAAGTTGGTCCGCTGGTGTTGCGAGTTGTCGCGTGTCTGAGAGTTTTGGCTTCTTTAGATTCAGTTCCCTTTACTTTCAATCATCTTATTCATTTATATTCTCCTGTCTTGTTTCGTCAAGGGGTTTTTACTCCGGCTGCTCGGAGTAAAAGAGTGTTAGTAACCCCTGGTGATGATAACGACAGAGGTTGGTACCTCCGGTATGTTGCTGTCCCCACTGCTGGTTTAGTGGGTGAAGAGAATATTCCCTTCCATGAGAAGTGGAACCGTGCACGTGAGTACTTTTTTGGTTCGCATCTATTTTCTTCTTTCATTAGACTTGGATTGTGTTATTAATATCGTATCTATTTTTTCTTTTCAGCAATCATGAATATTGTTGAGAATGTCTCCAGCATTCGTGATTGGGTAGAAAAAATATTGTTTGCCGCTCCTGTTGAAGAAAGGTCCTGGAAGTACTTCGCGGGGAAGTACCGTTGACTTGTAAAGACCCATGGCAAGTAGAGTTTTTCTTACTTCCTGTCTTACCCGAGCCTACTTTTATTCTCGTTTAACTTTTCCCTTTTTGTCAGGGTTTTTCGTCTGTGGGGTGTCTGCTTCATCTATCCCGAAGATGTCTTTGACTCAGGCTTAAGATATCCTTGCTAGTTTGTCTTCCTCAAAGAGAAAAGTTGGTGATCCCCGTTCCGAAGAAGAAGAAGAAGAAGAAGAAGAAGAAGAAGAAGAAGAAAGAGAGGGTGCTTTAATACACCGGTTACGAAGAAGGCGGGTGGTTTTGGACGACGAGTCTACCCCCATGACTCTTTCTTCTGTGCCTGCAGGTAGACCCTCATCTTCTGAAAATGATTCAAAGTCCCCAGTCCACTATTCTGTCGAGTATTTGTTTCATGAAGGTTTTGTTCTCGCTCTCGATGACGTTCCCTTAGCTGTTGTTTTCCCCGACTCTTTAAGAGAAGAAGTTTCGTCGGTTCCTTGTGTCTCTGTTGTTCCCTTTCCTTTAGCCGTTACGGCTTTTGCCGTTTCTCTGTCCGTGGTTTCTTCAATTCCTCATTAATCGGTTCCTGCTGCTGTGCCCGCGGCTCCTTCAATTCCTTGACCGTCTATTTCTGTTGCTGCTCCCTCCGTTCCTTCTTCCATGCCTTCCATTAGGGAAATAGGGTCTTCCAGCTGAGAGATGCGGAGGTTTGTGATTGAGGTTCCAGCTTAAGGGAGTCTTTGCAAAAAGACGGGTGAGCCTGAGGTGTGATTTCAGCCTCTGATAGGTCCTGAAGAGAAAGCCAAACTTGCCAGCCATATAGCTCTCATGTGGGCTAATGAAGTGGTGCATACTTCTTTGAAGGTATAACGTAGCTTATTATTACATATGTACACCTTTCCATGTTTAAACAGTTTACCATGTTTAACTATTTTATTATTATTTTTTATAGATTCACCTTATTGGCTTAGAACTTATGAAAAGAGTTTCAAATTCGGATAATGAGTTGAAAGAGCTGCAGGTTCATTTTGACAATCTGAAGGCAGAATATGATGGCTTGAGGGTATATACGGATGCTTTAGAAGAGGAGAGGAATACCTTGAGGAGACAGTTGAGAATTACAACGACAGAACTGGCGGTGGAGAAGGCTTCTTCTAGCCAAGCTAATAAGGATAAGAGTATTCTTGAATCCTCGTTTGCTGAACAATTGTCCCAAGGCTCGGAGGAGATCAGGAACTTGAAGCATCTACTAGGGCAGAAGGAGGAATATTCTGGTGAGCTTGTACAGACTCTCTCCCGGACCCAAGAAGAACTACGTGAAGCTTTAGACAAAGTCCGAACTTTGGAAGAGTCAGTTGTACCCTTGAGGGCCGCCCATGAAGCTGTTGAAGCCTAGAAAGATGGATTGAAGGCTGAGCTTCATGTGGGCAAAAGATTATAATGACCTCGAAGAGGCGGCTTTCGTTGATGTAAGCTGGGCGTACATGAATTCTTGCCTTGATACATTCATGGATATGAGCCAAGAAGGTTTTGACCTCAACACTGAAATTACTAAAACTAAAGAGGCCATGGAGAAGACCCAGCGAGGTCTTGATCTTTCTCCATCCACTGATGAAACCCATGATGTTCATGCCTCCTCGCCTCAAGCTTCTGTCGTTCCTCCTGAAGGATTCAACTCTCCTCCTTATGAAGACTGAAGATCTGGTTTCCCCTATTTTTTTTAATGATTGGTGTGGTTACACCCAACTCCATCGGGGGTAAGTTTGAAACTCTAAAGTCCCCAACTGACAACTTAGGGGTACTAAAAAATGTAATTATTATGCGTCTAAGTAGTACTTAGTTTTAACTTAGCCGCTCTTTTTATATTAATGCAATTTGAATACTTTTTGCTTTGAGTTTTTGTTTTACTCTTTAAGTCTATTGCATGTTTGTTCTTCTGAGGTTTTTGTTTGCACCTCTTAACTTTATGCATGAAAATTCATAAATCACTCGGACCTTTTCATAGTAGGTGCAGAGTTCGTATAATATTTAAGCCTTTGTTTATGATAGGCTTTAATTATGAGTTAGGGCCGTTTTTGATTGACACTTTAATGAAGAAGACGTCTCAATTTCATTGTAATGCAATAGAGTGATAGGAATTTCTCACATGTTTAAAGATGTTTTTGTGGAAAGTTTTTGTTTGAACTTCCACTACATTTTACATGTGTTATGATTATCATCTAAAACTTATGTTGCAACTGTTTTTTTAACAGATTTGATACTCACTTGTATTTCGCAACTGTTTTTCATAGGTAACAGTTTTTTCGGGTTAATACAAGGAAATAACTGTATTTCATTAGTAACAGTTTTTGTAAATATTGGGGTTTTGACCCGCAACTGTTTTTATTTGCAACAGTTTTGTAATAAATACGAGGGAAATGCTTTGTAATTCGTAACTGTTTTATTTGATAACAGTTTTCTGAATAAATACAAGGATTTTGATCTTTCATCCGTAACTATTTTATTTGATAAGAGTTTCCTATATGAGTACAAAGGTTTCGTAACTGTTTTGTTTTTATCGTAACAGTTTTTGAATAAGTACAATGATGATGATATTTTACCCTTAACTGTTTTTGTTACAACAACTTTTGTATAAATGTAAAGACGTACATTTCTTCCTCGTAGCTAATACTTTGCCTTTTAACCTGAACATGGGTCGAAGGTTTTCTTAAAGTTTAGGCTTTGTAATTCTTGTGCTGGAGTCTTCAGTTCTTTTAATTTTGCTCGTACCACTTGACTTACTGGGTAAATGGTTCTTTAGGCTCGAGCTTTTGACTTTCAGTAGTCTTTTCTGCTTCATCTTGGCCTTCCATATTATATAGTCCCCCAAGTGTTTGATCTTTGAAGAATGAGATCTCAAGCACTTGATTATTCCTTCTTTATGGTCTTTTTCCTGAAAAAGGAAAACATACGGGACTCGAAGGTATATACTTTTTTAGATAATGACTGCTTAACCCTTTAAAACGTCCATCAGAAAGTGTAACCCTAGACCGGGAGTTGTGTTATTTCCTCGCGTCTTTGAAGGTCTAATATCATCATCTGGTGATGGGATAGCTTTTTGCCTATCATCTAAAAAAGTTTGTAAAATTTAAATATTCAAAAAGAAAATCGAACGTACGATACCTGACCGGGGGTACCTCTTTTCCTTAGAAGTAGTACTTCTTCAAGTGGATGGCGTTCCAGCTCGTTGGTAGAATTCTGTCGTCCATGGCTTCCAACTCGTATGCGCCTTTCCCAGCTATGCCTCGTACATTATAAGGTCCTTTCCAATTTGGATTCAGCTTTCCAGCACCTGCCTCTTTTGTTGATTGGAAAACCTTTTTAAGTACGAAGTCCCCAATCTTAAAATATCTAAAATGTGCTTTGCGATTGTAATATCGCTCTATGATTTGCCTTTGAGATGCCATCCGTATTAAAGTTGCTTCCCTTTGTGATTCGAGCAAGTCTAGATTGATCTGGAGTTCAGCATCATTTGCTGGTTCCGTAGTTATTATAACCCTTAAGCTCGGCTCGCCGATTTCCACGGGTATTAATGCCTCCGAGCCATAAACAAGTGCGAAGGGAGTCTCTCCCTTGGCTGTTTTTGATGTAGTCCTATATGCCCATAATACTGCTGGTAATTCGTCAGGACAATTCCCTTTGGCTTTATCTAACCGCTTCTTTATATTGTTGACGATGATTTTATTCTTAGATTCAACTTTTCCATTAACTATGGGATGATATGGCGTTGAGCCAATCCGTTTGATTTGCCAACTCTCAAAGAATTCTGTGATTTGAGAGCCTATAAATTGTGGACCATTATCACACACGATCTCTTTCGGAATCCCAAAACGGCATATTATGTTTCGCCATAAGAAGCTTTTGACCTCTTTTTCCCGCACTTGTTTGAACGCTTCTGCTTCCACCCATTTTGTGAAGTAATCAGTAAGTACGAGCAGAAATCGCACATGTCCTTTAGCTGGGTAAGAAATCCCACTATATCTATTCCCCATTTCATGAAGTGCCATGGTGATATGACTGAGTGCAACAGTTATGCTGGTCTATGCATATTGTTGGCGAACCTCTGACACTTGTCACATTTATATATGACGTTCTCTGCATCTTCTTCCATCTTAGGCCAATAATACCCGGCTCGGATTAAGGTTTTTACCAAGGATCTTGCTCGTGCATGATTTCCACAGTGTCCTTCATAGACTTCTTTTATCACGAACTCCATCTGATTAGGTCTGAGGCATTTAGCTAGGGGTCCACCGAACATTTTGCGATACAATGAGTTTGCAGACTAGACAATATCGTGCTGCTTTGCAGTGAAGCACTTGAGCTGCTTTCTTGTCTTCAGGTATGGTACCATTCTACAAAAAAATGAGAATTTCGTTTCTCCAATCCCAAGTTAAATTATTGAAAGATACCTCGTTCCTATCTTGGTCGATTGCTGAATGGAAGAGGTGGACAACAATGGCGTTGTCTTTATTTGTTACTTCTGTAACTGCCGCGAGGTTTGCTAATGCATCCGCTTCTGCATTTTCTTCTCTAGGTATTTGTATTATCTTCCACGTTTCGAACTGTCTTACAAGTTCCCGTGCCTTTTCTAGATATTGTTGCATTCGAGTTTCTCGAGCGATGTAAGTCCCCTGCATCTGATTTACCACTAATTGGAAATAACTGTTGATTATGATTTGCTCGATTGAAAGCTCCTGTGCCAGTTCTAAACCTGCAATAACAGCCTCGTACTCTGCTTCATTGTTAGTTATAGGGTAACATTTAATAGCCTGCCATATCTTTTCACCTGTAGGTGATATTAAGACGATGCCTAATACGACCTCTTTTATGTTAGAAGAGCCATTTGTAAATAGGGTCCACTGACCTGGATTGACTCCGTTAAAGAGTTGTAACTCTTTTTCTACCTCAAGGGTAATACTGTTGCTAAAGTCAGCTACAAAATCAGCGAATATTTGTGATTTGATTGTTATTCTAGGCTGATATGTCATGTCATGTTCACTTAATTCTATGGCCCATTTAGCTAATCTTCCTGACAATTCTTGCTTATGCAAAATATTTCTTAAAGGATAAGAAGTCACGACAGTAATTGAATGGCATTGAAAATAAGGACGTAATTTTCTTGATGCCATTATTAAAGCTAAAGCTAATTTTTCTAGAAGTGGGTATCTAGTTTCAGCATCTAATAAAGTTTTACTTACGTAGTAGATAGATGATTGCTTACCTTTCTCTTCTCTTATCAGTACTGCACTTACAACAATTTTTGAAACTGCCAGGTAGATGTACAATCTTTCCCCTTCTTTTGACTTTGAGAGCAGTGGTGGCTTTGATAAATAAATCTTCAAAATTTTGAGGGCCTGTTGACATTCTTCAGTCCATCCGAACTGATTTTATTTTTTAAGAACTGAAAAGAATTTAAAGCTTTTTTTGGAAGACCTAGAAATAAATCTTCCTAAGGAGGATATTCTCCATGTCAATCTTTGAACCTCTTTTTTATTTGTTAAAATATCAGGTATTTCTTCTATAGCTTTTATTTGAGCTGGATTTATCTCTATTTCTCTGTTAGATACAAGGAATCCCAAAACCTTACCTGATTGCACTCCGAAAGTACATTTTTCCGGATTGAGCTTCATATTATACCTGCGTAAGATATTAAAAGTAGTAGAGAGATGCTGGAGATGATCTTCCGCTTGTGTTGACTTTACAAGCATATCATCAATATAGACTTCCATTGTCTTTCCTAAATGTTCTTGGAACATTTTGGTCACTAACCTTTGGTAAGTGGCTCCTGTATTCTTTAAGCCAAAAGGCATGACTTTATAACAATAATTCCCCCTGTTAGTAATGAAGGGTTTTTTTACTCGTCTGAGGGATCCATTTTAATCTGATTATAACCAGAGTATGCGTCTAGAAAACTTAATAATTCGCGACCTGCGTAGCATCTATCATCTGATCTATATGTGGCAAAGGAAATAAATCTTTGGGGCATGATTTATTTAAATCAGTATAATCTACACACACCCTCCATTTGCCGTTCTTTTTAGGTACCACCACTGTGTTAACTAGCCAGTTAGGATACTTTACTTCTCGTATGGAACCTATGTTCAAGAGTTTTTGGACTTCATCGTCAATCACTTGATTTTTGAACGTTCCTTGCTTTCTTTTATTTTGTTTAACAGGTACAAATGATGGATCTTCATTCAGTTTATGAGTCATCACTTCTGGTGGAATACCCGTCATATCTGAATGGGACCAAGCAAAACAATCCGCTTTAGATTTTAAATAATCGATTAACATACCTTTTTGCTCAGGGTTAACCTCTCCAGCAGTCTCGTGCCAACATACAACTTTTTCTCGGGCTTTTGTTCAGACAACAGAACAACCTCGAGTTCTTCCGCGGTTGTTTTGATATGTTCGTCTTCTTCTGGTTCACGAATGAAGTCTGGTCTAGAATCTATGTCTGCGTGATCCGGCATATTTTTGATGATAATAGGATGTGTCTCGCTGGTGTCTTCTCCCGTAACTGTTTGAATATTCATTTCCTTTGTGCATGATTGATCAAAGATTTTTTCCATACCTGTTTGTCCATTGGTCTCTGTTTGGAAGACTTCAACATCTCCCGTATCTTTTTTGTTGTGAAGTGCTATCGAGTTTATATTTTTGGAATTTTGTTGGTCACCTATAATTTGTCTCACTCCCCATTCAAATGGGAATTTTATTACCTGATGTAAGGTGGATGGTACCGCTTTCATATCATGAATCCACGGTCTTCCCAAAATGACATTGTAAGCCATCTCTGTATCAACGACTTGAAATTTTGTGTTTTTGACCACTCCTTCAGCGTAAGTATTAAGTCCAATCTCTCTTTTGGTTATCACTGTAGAGTTATCGAACCCAGATATGGCTCGTGCCTTTGGGATCATTTGTTTCCACTAGCATTTCTTCCACGACTTTTATCAAAATGATAGTGACTGAACTGCCCGGATCAATCAATACTCTTTTAACGTTAGTGTCATGAATAAGTAGAGATATTACCAATGCATCATTATGAGGAAGCATCAGTCCACCAAAGTCTGCATTATCAAAGGTTATTTTGTCTTCATTTGGATCTTCTCGAACCCGCTTTCCATGGGTATTTATGATCGTTGACGCTAATTGAAAAACTATTCCATTTACTTCCGCTCCTCCATGTATCACGTTAACAGTTCGCTTCGGAGAGGGAGGCTTTGGAGGCTCCTGCCTGTTCTTCATGTATGCCTATTTACCTTTATCACTAAACAACTCTGTTAAATAGCCCTGTTTTAATAAATGTTCTATTTCACCTTGTAAGAATCTACAATCTGCGGTTTTGTGTCCAAGATCATTATGGAATTCACACCACTGATATGGATTTCTCCTATTTGGATTCGATCGCATCTCTTTGGGCCATTTAACTTTGTCTCCCATATTTCTTAGTATTGAGACAAGTTCAGTAGTGCTTACGTTAAAGTTATGGTCCCCAATTCGGGTATTACCTCTGGACCATTCATTTCGATCTTTCCTAGATCTAGACGAGGATGAGCCTATATCTCTTTCTAACGGTCTAGTATTTTCGAACCTGGGACGTATGTCACGTCTCGAGGGTCCTAAGTAAGGATTGTACCTGTGTTTACCTGATCTTTTTCTCCGGTTTTAGACGACTGGATCTGGAATACTCCTCGCCTCTCAACCGAGGAATGATATCTTCTTCTATTCTGAGTTTAGTACTATACCTGTTGTATACATCGTTCCACGTCGTAGCTGGACATTCTCTTAGACTTTCCTTGAGCCATCTCGTGGCTTCTGAGCTTTTATCTTTTAAGTTGCTTGTAAATGTCATGGCTGCCCAATTATCAGGCATCCTGGGTAATTGCATTCTTTCTCGTTGAAACCTGTGTACAAACTCACAGAGTAATTTCGTGTCTCCTTGCTTTATCTTGAATATGTCTTCCATTCTTTTCTCAACCTATTGTGCACCAGAGTGTGCTTTTATAAACGAATCTGCAAGCTCAGCAAAAGAATCAATAGAATTTTCAGGGAGAAGAGAATACCAGGTTAAGGCTCCTTTTTTGAGTGGTTCCCCAAATTTCTTGACAAGGACTGATTCAATCTCTTATTTTGTTAAATCATTGCCTTTTACTCCAGTAGTGATAGCAGTCACATGATTACGTGGGTCAGTTGTTCCATCATATTTAGGAACATCATGCATTTTGAACTTCTTGGATATAGGTAAGGGTGTTGCACTTGGCTTCCAGGGTTGTTGAGAATATCTATCAACGTCGATGCCTTTGATAATCGGCGGTACTCCAGGGATTTGCTCGATGCGATCATTCTGTTCTTTCATTTGTTTCTGCATAGTTAGCAATAAATTTTGTAACTCAGAGGTATTAGTCATACCTGGTCTTGCTTCAAGAGATTCATTTGGAGTGTCACCCCTGGCTGAGTTTATTAACCCAGACTGAGGATTTTCCGCGATGATTGTATTATTTGGAGGCGGTGTTAATGGTGTTGGTGGTGCCTGTGGTAATCCTCTTGCAAACACTTGCAAAGCTTGCTCCACCTATTCAACAATCATTTGCTTTATTCGATCATGTTCTATCGTTTGCTCATTATTGTTATGATGGTTATCAGATCTTTCCGGGGATGACTCCCTTGAACCACATGGGGTTCCTCGAGGAGTTGGAACTGGGGTTCCATTTTCCTGCAGGTTGTCGTCGTCATTGTTGTTGTTGTTGTTGTTGTTGTTGGAATTCGACATAGTTTAAAGGATATCGATTGGAAAATAAACTATGATTATCAAATTCCCGGTAACGGAACCAATTTGTTTAACCAAAGAATTAGATTCCTTGACCAAAGCTATTTAGGATGAACACGGGTTACTGATAATCAAGAAAGTAATACGATAAATAAAGAAAAATTTGAGTAATAAACAATACTGTAGTATGCAAAAAAGCAAAGTCGATTGTATTCAAGAATTCAAATGCCCTTATGGGTTACATTTCTTCCCTTTATATAGGAATTTCCTAGTATAACGTTTCGTTCCTATAATGATTTCTCATTAATGTCTAATTATTACATTAATGAGGCGTTACAAAGGATAACCGTAACTGTTGTATAGGAGTTACGTAACGTATAAGTCATTAACTGTTGATTCTCGAATTTGCCCGTAGCTTCGTCTGGGTTCACTGTGACCGTATCTCTTCTTTGTCATTAAGTTTCCCGTGGTTGATGAAATCGTGGGTTTATTGGGTGTGCCTCTTTGTCCCGTACCTCTTTACAGAATCAAGTCTATCTGTTGTGTTTTCCTTGGTCCACGTAGCTAGCTGAGTTGTCAAGAATTTGCTTACGTGTGAGACTTTTTTTTACCAATACAATGAGGTGTTGGTATTTCTCTTTGCTGAAACCATGAGCAGGAGCAGGGGGGATCAGAAGATTTAGCAGAACCGACAAAATCTCCACCATATCCCTCATACTAGACAAAGAATGCAACCCTTTTGCCTTTTGTGAACTTAAAATCCTGGGGGAAACCATGCAACCTGTAGAACTTTTCATTAAGGTGCCTAGTTTTCTTACAATATTTGCAAAAGAGGTTAGATGTAGGTCCCTTTTGGAGTCAAATTGGACCCTTTCGTTAATTCCTTTATTGTTGTTGAACTTACCAGAACGAGAGAGACCAGTAGATATAGAGAACGAAGCTGATTCATTTGAAAACTAGGAACAGGGCTGGAGGTTTCCTTTTGCTTCTCATCGTGTTGTAGCATAGAGTAAGCCTTACTAATGGAAGGGGGAGAGGGCATCATCAAAATATTACTCTTGCGGGTGGAATAAGAGTCATTTAGACCACCAAGGAATTGAAATCTGTTCTTCAATGTGTTTGGGTAAAGCACCACATGTGCATACAGGACCTACATAGGCAGTGTTAATCTCATCCCACAAACTCCTCAATTTTGTGAAATAAGTTTCAGTGTCTGAAGACCCTTGGGAAGTAACAGCTAATTCCTTGAGGAGTTGTATGTATTTGGAACCATTAGACTAACCAAATCTTTCATTTATATCAAACCAAATATCCTTAGCAGTGCTGAAACCCATGACAATTTGCGAAACAAAATATAAAACTGAATGGAAACTAACGCTGACTAAATGTCAATATAAAGCTGGGCCGGCAAGGCCGTCATAACTACTACAATTGACAAGACAACAAAATATATATACAGTGCCTACAAGCCCAACATACTGCACTAACTGACATGATATGTCTACAAGCCTCTACTGATGGATGTACCGTGATCGGAACAGGGGTCCGACCTACCCATAACCTATATGCATATATACAAATATGTACACAAAACTTCTAGACCCGGTAACTCCGAAGGACGTGGAGCTTACCTATAAAGCTGAACTCGGGCAAAACCTATTGAGGAGGTCTACACGCCTCTCTATTTGAACCTGCACGCATGAAATGTAGCATCCCCAGAAAAAGGTACGTCAGTACAAAATAATGTATCGAGTATGCAAGGCAATAATATAACTAAAAGCTGAAATTGAACTGATAATATAATAGCTGAAAGTAACTGGGAGTCAAAGATAATCTGAAGATATGCTTACTTGTTGACTGACCAACTCTCTCAGTATAGTAAATAAAATAGTTGTTCGGCCCTATAAGGTTCGGTATATATATATATATATATATATATATATATATATATATATTACTGCTCTGTCGTAGTAGGATCGCTCATACACGCTCGGCCATACTAGGCTCTGTATCTCGGCCAACTAGGCTCGCTCATAGGCGCTCGGCCATAGTAGGCTCGGTATATAACTTACCATCTGATCAGAGGTTGCCCAATAGGGGCCTGCCCATCGATTATATCTCGATGGTAATGGAAATACTGTAATACTGTATATATAGATTCTCTGCTCTCTTGACTGGAAGGAGATAATACTCAATTGAACATAAAGTCCTGTTAAGGTAGAATACTTTAACTTATGAGACTAGGATAATGTATAAATTCGGGAGTATGAACTTCTGTTTATGTCCCGTTATCAAACATGTGTAATTACGAGATCATGCCAAAATGAAGGAAGGGATTATCCTTAACATACTTGGAGTAGGGGAAAACCCGTATGGTATTTTTGAGAAGAATTGCACCGTACTCTCTTAAAATTGCAAAATCTCACATTGCTTAAGATGTTATGAAATCTTTGTTTGAATTATTGAAGATCCGTACCTTACTTGTTGAAATCTCTATTTGAATTAAAGTCTTTGTTGTTCTTTAAATTGTTGGAAGATACGTAGCTTCAGATTTCCCCCCATTTAAAGTTTCTATTATTCTCTTAATCGTTCAAAGATAAGTACCTTTGAATTGTTTCAAAGATATGTAGCCTTATTAGGATTAAAATTCCTTATGTTGGAAACGGATGCCACATACCCATAATGACTAAGAGTCATATGTTTTGGGTAGTGGCTTGCTGCCACGTGGGGGAAGGGGGAATTTAATCTTTATCCCATAATTTATTAGTTAATTAGGTAATATCCTGATATCCAATAAATAACCAATTACCCACATAATTAAGAATTATCTTAAATTACTTAAAATACTACTCATTTTTAATACACTTTATACATCATACTATCATGATCATATGGTACCTTGTATGGTACTAGTCCATAAATATAGGGTATTATAGCTCGGACCGTATTTGATCCCAAATCAACAACTTTCAATGAAACTCATTTTTTTTTTTTTTTTTTTACTCTTTTTCTCTCACGACACTTACTTATTACTTGTTATAAATAGCATAAATTCTTATAAAATCAAGAAAATCTCATCCCCGAGTCTACGTCAATTAACTAAAGACGAAACTTTAACGTACGAAAACGCGGGATGTAAGATCATTCCCCCTTAGAAACATTCGTCCTCGAATGTTTACTCTTAGATATTTTGGGAAATTTTTTCCAGAGTCTCCTCCATACACTAGAATAAACCAACTTGTACGCAGCCAAAAAACATACTATACATGCCACACCTGGCCGCTGTCTATAAATTGCAACACTTGGCTTCACGCAACTGTCCATTATAAATTCTGAGAGTGAAAAATAATAGCTTACCTGATGACCTACTGGCCTGAATAGAGTTGTGCTGAGGTATCCCACCTCGAGCCATATCTTCAATTTGAAATAAGAGGGGGTATTTAAACTTCATTTCTTCCTCCGCTTCCCACTTCATCTCTTCCACATTCTTGCTTTTCCATAAAACCTTCACGGAGGCTATTTCCTTATTCCTTAGCTTGCGGATTTGTCGATCTAGGATAGCAACCGGAATCTCCTCGTATGACAAGTCTTCCGTAATATGTACATCATCTGTGGGCACCACTCGGGTAGGATCGCCAATGCTCTTCTGTAGCATGGATACATGAAAAAACGGATGGACAGACTCCAATTATGTGGGAAATTCTAACTCATAAGTTACTTGTCCCACTCTCTGAATGATCCTATAAGGCCCAATATACCGTGGTATAAGCTTGCCCTTCTTGCCAAACCACATCACACCCTTCATAGATGACACATTTAAGAATACCCAGTCATTAACCCCAAACTCTAAGTCTCGTCGCCGCACGTCAGAATATGATTTCTGATAACTCTGAGCTGTCAACAGTCGCTCCCGGATAAGCTTTACTTTTTCTATGGCATGCTGAACCAGGTATGCCCCATGTAACCTAGATTCTCCAACATCAAACCACCTTATAGGAGATCTGCACTTACGCCCATACAAAGCCTCGTACGGAGCCATCTAGATACTGGAGTGGTAACTGTTATTATATGAAAACTCAATAAGAGGTAGATGTTCATCCTAGCTTCTTTTAAAATCCAACACACATGCTTGTAACATATCCTCGAGCGTTTGAATTATGCGCTCGGCTTGTCCATCAGTCTGTGGATGAAAAGTTGTGTTGAGATTCACCTGAGTCCCTAGACCTCTCTGAAATGACCTCCAAAAATATGCTGTAAATTGGGCCCCATGGTCAGGTATAATAGATACCGGTATTCCGTGTAGCCGCACTATCTCCTTAATATATAACTTTCCATAATATTTTTCCGTATATGTAGATTTGATCGGTAGGAAATGAGCTTATTTCATGAGACTATCGATTATCACCCATATGGAATTGAACTTACGATGAGAACGAGGTAAACCCGTGACAAAGTCCATGTTTATCGCCTCCAATTTCTACATTGGGAATCTCTATAGTCTGCATTAGCCCTCCGGGCTTCTGGTGCTCTATCTTCACCTACTGGAAACTAGGACACTAAGCGACAAACTCAGCAATGTTCTTCTTCATATCGTTCCATCAGTACTCCTCCTTAATGTTGTGATACATCTTTGTCGACCCAGGGTGAATGGAGTACCACGAATAATGTGCCTCTGACATAATCAAGTCTCGTAGCCCTGCTACATTTGGAAAACACAAATGACCCCTGTATATGAGAACTCCATCTCCCTTGAGTTCTAACAACAACTTCTTCTACTGCGGGACTCGCTCTCTCAGCTCGACCAACTCTAGGTCCTCGTACTGCCTCTCCTTTACTTCAGCTATGAGAGATGATTTTGCAGTATTTTGGAGTACAACTCCACCATCGTCAGAGTCTACTAACCGAACCCCCAAACAAGCCAACTGATGAATCTCCCTAGTTAATTTTCTTTCTCGGACTCTACATGTACTAAGCTACCCATAGATCGGCGACTTAAGGCATCTGCTACAACATTAGCTTTCCCTGGATGGTAGAGAATGTTAACATCGTAATCTTTCAATAACTCAAGCCATTGCCTATGTCGCAAATTCAACTCTTTTTGCTTGTTGATATATTGCACGCTTTTATGATCTGTAAATACATCAACATGAACACCATATAATTAATGCCGACATATCTTAAGTGCATGGACAACCGCAGCTAACTCGAGGTCGTGGGTCAGATAATTTCGCTCATTCTTCCTTAACTGCCTTGAAGAATACACAATTACTTTCCCATGTTGCATCAGGACACATCCTAACCCGACACCTGAGGCATCGCAATACATGGCATAACCATCTGGGCCCTATGGAAGTGCTAGAACTGGCGTTGAGTTCAACTTGTTCTTAAGCTCCTGGAAACTATGCTCACAGGCCTCTGTCCATTGAAACTTGGTTGATTTCTGTGTCAACTTCGTTAATGGTGATGAAAGAGAAGAAAAACCCTCTACGAACCTCTGGTAGTATCCTGCTGAGCCTAGAAAGCTATGAATCTCTGTCGGAGTGGTATGTCTAGGCTAGGATTTCAAAACCTCAATCTTCTGAGTGTCTACCTTTATACCTCCATCGGATACAATGTCCCCCAAGAATGCTACAGACTTCAACCAGAACTCACACTTAAAACTTAGCATACAATTTATTATCACAGAGGGTTTGGAGTACCGCTCGCAGGTGGTCTGCATGCTTATCCTCTGAACGTGAATAAACTAGAATATCATCAATAAAGATTATCACGAACAAATCTAAATATGGCCAGAATAGGCTATTCATCAAGTCCATAAATATGGAAGGTGCATTCGTCAACCCGAAAGACATGACAAGGAACTCGAAGTGGACATATCTGATCCTGAAGGCTGTCTTGGGAATTTCTTTCTCTTGAAATCCGACTTGGTGGTACCCCGACCTCAAATATATTTTGAAAAGCATCTAGCTCTATGCAATTGATCAAACAAGTCATCTTTCCTTGGAAGTGGATACTTATTCTTAATAGTTACCTTGTTTAGTTGCTTATAATCGATACACATCCTCAATGAGCCGTCTTTCTTCCGTTCAAATAGTACCGGTGCACCCCAAGGTGAGGTACTGGGCCTAATGAAACTTTTCTCCAGCAAATCTTTTAACGGCTCCTTCAACTCCTTTAATTCGGTAGGTGCCATTCTATACGGAGGGATGGATATTGGTTGAGTTCCCAGAAGCAAATCGATGCCAAAATCAATCTCTCGCTCTGGAGGAATACATGGAAGTTTATCTGGGAATACATATGCGTACTCTTTGACTACTGGAATAGACTGAAGTGTAGGTATCTCAACATCTGCATCTCTAACTCGCACAATATGATAAATGCACCCTTTGGCAATCATCTTCCTCGCCTTCAGATAGGAAATAAACATACCTCTGGATGTCGCTGTATTACCTACCCATTCAAGGACTGGTTCACCCGGAAAATGAAATCTAGCTATCTTTGCTCGACAATCAACTGTGGCATAGCAAGCTGCCAACCAGTCCATGCCTATGATAGCATCAAAATCCAACATCTCAAGCTCAACTAGGTCGGCTAAGGTCTGAGGACCACAGACTGACACCGTACAACCTCGGTAAACTCGTCTAGCAATAATCGATTCTCCGACCGGTGTAGATACCGCAAAAAATATCACTTAGTATTTCAGGCACTATACCAAACTTCCTCGCGACAAATGGGGTAATACACGATAAAGTAGAACATGGGTCTATCAAGGCATAAGCAACGTGAGAGCAAATGGTCAACATACCTGTCATAACGTCTGGTGAAGACTCATGTTCATGTCGACCCGCTAAAGTATAGCTACGATTCTGGTTACCACCTTAACTAAAACTTCTATCTCTGCCTCGATCTCTACTAACCGAAGACCGAGACCCGCGCCCTGAAGGATGCACAGACATAGATGATCCTGTTGCTAAATTCATTGATTATGCCATACCCCCAGAATCTCTATTTGGGCAATCTCATATCATATGCCCCAGACGTCCATATGTATAACAAGCATCAGAACCGGCTCGACATTGGCCCAAATGTCCTCTACCACATATGTCACACCGCGGCAAAAATGACCATGTCTGCCCTGAACCTCGTGGTCGCTGCAAATCCAGCGCTCGTGAGCTCTCACATGGTCCTGACTGAGTGTAACGGTCATACCTGTAACCCTGTAACTGAGGTGGCGGAGGCCTAGGTGGCCGTTCGAAGTACTGGGGCATATAACCACCCTGAGACTGCTCCCGAGACCTGGAAAATCTCATCCTCTTATGCTGCCCTGACTCGGTCCTCTCCGTACCCTGCTGCTGACGCCTACCCCTTCTATATTCTAGGCGAATGCCTGTATCCGAGAGATATCCATACTATCTTTCAATGCAGCAGTAGCACATGCCTAGGTCAACTCTGGGGCCAACCCTGCTATAAACATGTGGATCATGTCCCGCATAGTAACAACTATGGATGGTGCATATCTGGCCAATGAGTAAAAACAGAGACTATACTCTCGAACACTCATATTGCCTTGCTTGAGGTCTAGAAACTGATTGACTCGAGCATGTCGGATCTTCCGCGTTAAGTACTGGTCAAGAAAGGCATCCAAAGAATTCTCCCAAATAGTTAGAGGTGCATCACGTCCCCAGGACATTTCCCATCCCTCGTACCAAAGGATGGCTATACCTCGGAGTCGAAAGCTGCTAGCTCAACTGCCTCTCTCTCTGTGGCATGCATAACCTGAAATATCCTGTGAATATGATCTATGAAATCATGGGGGTCCTCCCTCTGATCTGTCCCCATGAACTCTAAGGGACTCAAAGCAATAAACTCTCGGACCCTTGAACTCCCAGACCCCTTAGAAGGTCCTGCACTAGTGGGTGCCCTAGCATGTTGCTGGGTAGCTACCAACTGTGTCAACAAATGCATCGCACTCCTCAAGTCCTGATCCGATGGAAGCGGAGGGGGCACTGGATGTGCGGTCTCCCTAGTAATCTCCTCAAGTGGTGGAGGAGCCGATAATGACTAAGTATGGGTCTCTCTCTGGGCCTCAGATTGGTCCCCATCTACTGGGGGTACCCTGCTAGTTCCCTCACCTACTGATGTATCTCTCCTCTGGCTAGCGGTTGTTTTCCTAGTCATCGTCTTCTGTGCAACACTTACTGAGGAGGTCTACCCGCCTGTCTATATGAACCTGCACGAATGAAATGCAGCGTCCCTAGAAAAAGGGATGTCAGTACGAAATATTGTACCGAGTATGCAAGGCAATAATATAACTGAAAGCTGAAACTCAACTGATAATATAAAGATGAAAGTAACTAGGCGTCAAATATAATGATATGCTCACCTGCTGAACTGACTCAACTCTCTCAATATAGTAAATAAAATAGTTTTCCGGCCCTATAAGGCTCGGTATATATATAATTGCTCTGCCGTAGTAGGCTCGCTCATAGGCGCTCGACCATACTAGGCTCTGTATCTCGGCCAACTGGGCTCGCTCATAGGCGCTCGACCACAGTAGGCTCGATATATAACTTACCATCTGACTAGAGGTTTCCCAATAGGGACGGCTTGAGGTAAGTAACGATTGTAAATCTAGAACTGAGAGTATGAAACCCTGATATTTCATATTGTTTTGATAAATGAGGTGACGCACATGCTAGGTGACGAGCGTGTGGGCGTGCACCGATAAGGATTGTGACTTGGTCCGTCCCGTAGAGACTATTAAGTCGCGTGTTTGATTTGAAATTATATAATATCCTGTGTTTTAGAGATTTATACTTCATTATGGGTTGTATGCCATGTTTGGGGCCTTGTGCCGACCTGTTTAGACCCTCAGGTGTATTTTTCCACTATTCACATACTATTTTGATAGAAAATTTATGAACTCAGTCATGCTTTATACATGTTGTTGTTATCACTGTTATCACCCTGTTTTAGAATACTGAGAGGTATTTTGGGCCGAGTCCCGTGAGTTGTGATGAGTTGCCCGAGTGGCTTGTGAGGATGACTGAGTGAGGCCGAGAGCCGAGTTCGTGAGGATAGTTATGGATCGGGATGCACGCCGCAGCAAGGTATGTGGATCGGGCTTCACGCCACATCGATATATATATTGGATCGGGCTGCATGCCGCAGTGATATAGCGTTTGGGATGTAGGAGCCCCTCCAGGAGTCTGTACACCCCTAGTGAGCGCAGTCGACTATTATTTGGATCGGGCTGCACGCCGCAACGGATATTATGTGGATCGGGATGCATGCCGCAGCGATTATATGTACATGGTATCTATTGAGTGAGAGTGTTGAGTGTGAGCATTGGCTTATGATAGTGGATTCACGAGTGACTGAGAGGCTTTATTTATGACTGATACCATGCCTGAGAGGTTATTATTTATGAAACTATTATTTTTCACCTTCTTTACACTGATCCTCTTTGATAAATGTTGAGCTAATGTTTTATACAAGTTTAAACGGAAAACTAGAGTTTTGTGAAATATTTGGTAAATGTGGATTTTTGACCTGATATATTACCTTACTGGTACTTATTTTAGGAAACTGTAAATTTAAATGCTCGTCACTGCACTCAAGTCTTTAGTTATGGTTGTTACTTACTGAGTTGGTGTACTTACGTTACTCCCTGCACCATGTGTGCAGATCCAGGTACCGGGTCAGAGCGCTAGCTGACTTCCATTTGCTTTGGAGCTTGTTCGGGGATAGAGGTAGCTGTTTGGAGTCCACAGCCGGCCTTATTCCTTTCCTAGCTTATTGATTTCTCTTGTTTTCCTGAACTTGTATTAGTAAAGAAAAGATATCATACAATGTATTTACTCTTTTAGATGCTCATGACGGTTGACTCCGGATGTTGGGGTCGTGGTTAGACTTAATCGTTTCATTATTATTACTATTGAATATGTTTAAAAAGGGGAACTTTAATAGAATATGACAATTTATAGTTTAAACGAAAAGCGTTAATTGTTATTGAAGTAAATTGGCTAGCCTAGTTTCACGATAGGCATCATCACGGGCAGTATTGATTTTGGGGTTGTGACAAATGTGGTGGTCATTTAGTTTTGAGTTTATTATTCAAAAGTCATTTTTTTTTGTTATGTAAAAATCATTCAACGTTGTGTTCATTACGTAAAAGTTACTTTTTTTCTTTTGTTACATAAAAGTCATTTCACTATACTCTAGTTATCATAATAGTCATTTTGACAAGATTTTATTAAACCTTTCACCTAAAAAGTCTATTATGTAATATCTTCTATATTATATATTTTTACCCAGTTATTGTACTTATAATTAAAATAAATTTTAGATTATTTTGATTTGTTAGTTTTATAATATATGCATACATTTAATTTTACCATATACTGAATTTATTTAATCATATTCAAATGTGAACATATTTTAAAGGGAAATGGGCCAAATATATCCCTCTACTTTCAAATATTGTCTATATTTAACCTCCGATATATTATCCGGCCAAATTTAACCATACCGTTATACTATCCGACCAAATTTACTCCTACCATTAGCAAACTTTTAAAAATTACCCCTCAGTCTGCCAGGTGACCCAGAATCTCCCAAATTATTTTAATTAAGTCACTAATTCTTTTTCTTGGTCCACTATTATTTTTAAAATAATTGGCATTTACCTACTTTCTGAATTGGAGAAAAAAATGGAGAAAATATTAAATAATACAAGTGTTACTAAACAAAGTACAATAAATCGAAGAATCTAAATTAGGTAGCCTAAATTCTAAAAGTATTTACAACATCCCAATTTTAATGAATTCGTTCCACCAAATGTATGGAGACTTTACAAGTATTAGTGATTGAAGTTGAAGTTCCTCGGAGACTTTACATTGTTGAAATGACCTTTGCTTTGCACAAATGCCTACATATTGTGCACTCCTAAGTTAGTCGATCAAATTCTATACTAACCAGACAATGACAAAATATATTTGAATATACATGTACATACATGATGATCAGCCGCATATAATATATAATAAATAGACCCACTGAATTCTACAGTGTGTATATGGTTGAAAAATAAATAAAATTTTAAAATAATTCCAAACTCATTAGTACAAGAAGAGAAGTGGGTGCATTGGTAAATAAAAATATTCATGAATAATTTGTATAATCTAGTAACGTTAGCATTCACATCAATAGTAATTTCCGAAAATAGTGGAGCAGGAAGAACAACAAGTGATTTAAATAAAAGGAATTTGAGAGATTTTGGATTACTTATCCGAGCAAAGGGTAATTTTAAACTTTTTCTGATGATAGGGTAAATTTGGCCAGAGAATTTAACGGTAGGGGTAAATTTGACCGGATAGTATAACGGAAGTTAAATGTAGACAATATTCGAAAATAGAAGAGCATATTTGGCCCTTTTTCCAAATATTTATTTGATAAAACAGATTTGTTTGAGTAAATACAAAGTTGAATACTTTTACAAAAACAAAAACTGAATGAATATCCATAAAATTTGCTCCGATAATGTGTAACTCCCTGTATTATGTGACCCAAAATCTTCCTCTTGTATTGTGTCACAAGTGCATCGTGAATGCCGTTAACTGTTCTAACTTGGAAAATTCAGTGGTACTCAAGGAATGTCAGTGTGGTAATTTCTAATTTGTCAGAGATACGAAAGATAATAGGAGTAGTCAATTGAAAGAGATTAAAATACTAGTTACTAGTACTTAAACAAAATCAGGGAGGGTGATTGGTGAAGGAGATTCATAATTACACTGGTCCTTTTATGCCATGTGACACAAGTCAAACTGGAGTATTAATCATTGAAGTTAGTGCTGAATATAATCGCATTAGGTGCATGTTAGTAGCTTCTTTTTGAGCTTTTAGTCGACAATCGAATTATTTAATTTTGGTTTCACTCAAGCCTTCTAAAATACGTATGTCTCCATTTAATTAATAATTAGAGAGAAAGATGCATGTAACCAACAAACGAATAAGAATTTATACTAGTTGTGCAAGCCTTATCTAATTTGAGATCTGTTGTTTTAATTAGTTGGGTACACGGACCCGGATTGGTTTGATTTTAATAAAAATCAATTTGGATTGGTTTGGTTCGGTTTGTCGGGTTTTCGGGGTTTTTATTACATGAATATTATTTTAATCTTACTTTGTTAAAGTTATAGATAAAGTTTTGATAAGTGAATATATGTTTACTAAGAGTGTGTTTGGTATGAAGTAAAACATTATCCGGAAACTTCTTCTCAAGCTTCCCCACTCTATTTCCTACCCTCACCACCCCACCCCACATCCACCCACCTAACCCCCACTCATGCCCTCTCTAAAAAAAGATTTTTTTTCCGTCACCACCCACCCACCCCCACCCCGGCCCCCACTTCCGCACATTTTTTTAATACTTTTTTTGTAATTTTTAATTTTTTTTCCTGCGCCCCCACCCACTCACCCACCCCCTGTCCCCCTCCCCCCGAAAAAAATATTATTATTTTATATATTTTCAATTTTAGTTTTTTTATCTTTTGGTTTACATGTATAAAATTTTACAAGTTTCAAAGTTATGAGTTCAGAGGTTTATGTGTTTCGAAGTTTACGGGTTTAGAAATTATAAAGTTTACGGGTTCAAAATTTCGCAGTTTCGAAAGTTTTGCGGTTCAGAAGTTTATGAAATTTGTGGGTTCGGAAGGTTGTTGGTTCAAAAGTTTATGGCTTCATGTTTATTGTATCAAAATTAATTTTATGAATACTCTTGAGAAATTATTTTCCTTTATTTGCGTACCAAACACCGAAAAATGAATAAGATTACTACTTGTTTTCCAAGAAAACATTTTCTTGGAAAATATTTTTCACGGAAAATACTTCCTTCATACCAAACACACCCTAAATATTGAGAAAATTGACAAACACATAATTCATTAAAATATTCTAATGATTTTTTTTTTCTAGTAACACATAATAGTTATTTTCTTAGTTGTCTACCGCTCATTTTTAAACAGTGTCACTGATCACTTACGTCAATCATGAATACTTGATTTAAGAGAGGATGTTTGGGTCCCTTATGGCAATGAGGGATCCAAGAATTGGAACTTGCCCTCTTACCTCTCTTTTTCTTTGATTTTCCACTCGTCGTCCCATATTGAAGCCCGATTATATTTGAATTCGCGCTGCGTAGGGTCCCATGTGAAGGGAAGCGCTCCCTACCAAGAGTTTTTCATATCCAGGACTAAGGGTGGCTAACGGGCCAGATCCGGGCCAAACGGGTCCGGGCCTACCGGGCTATATGGGTGGAACCGCCCTCCGGGCCTAAGCCCACATGGGCCTGGGCTAAGCGGGCCGGACCCACGGGCCGGGCCCGCGGGCCAAACGGGTCTAAAGGGGTCCGAGCTATTTCGCGGGCCAAACGGGTTCGAGCTATTTTTTTTTATTTTTTATGTAAGGCAATTTCTTGTAAATCTTTGTGATATAAATATTGTGATTCATATTTAAACACAAAAAATAGTAAGTTTCTTCAAATTAATAATAATAGTACTTCAAACTTGCACTAATTACTCATAATAAATTAATAGTACTTTAAATTAAATTAAGAAACTATAACATTACGAATGTCTTGAGAACGCCTAAGACAACTCTTTATTATATGCCTCCTTAAAGAGCCCGTGCCGGTCAACTTTGGACGCCAAGTGTAGACACGACCACAGTGCTTGCACTTTATTATGTAAAATTCTTCATTTTCTTCTACCACATTATAGTGTTCCCGAAAAAATGGGTTATTTCTAGAACCACCGGACATGATTTAACTTGAATTGAGAATTTGAGTAGAGAGATTGATGATTTTGTGAGTAATAATGAAAGAATGAGGGGGTAAAGGGAAAAAGTGTAATTATAAAAAAATTGGGGTTAAAACAAAGTTTGGGGGCCATTTGGCTATTTTTTAAACTTTTCAAACGGCTAGTTTTTGAAATTATAGCCGTTGGCTATTTTTTATGTATTTATATTATATTATCTAAGGCTATTTATTGTAAATTATATTATATAATTATGACTTATGTCTTGTAATTCAAGGTTAAACACAAAAAAAATAGTAAAGAGATATTCAAACTTGCACTTATTATAAATAATATTATATAAGTGTTATTCTAGAATTACAAAATTTTTGTTATGTAATTATATTATATTATCTAAGACAATTTATTGTAAATTATATTATATAATTATTACTTATGTATTGTAATTCAAGTGTAAAACAAAGTTTGGGGGCCAAATGACTATTTTTTAAACATGCCAAACAGCTAGTTTTTGAAATTATAGCCGTTGGCTATTTAAATATTTTTTTATGTATTTATATTATATTATCTAAGGCTATTTATTGTAAATTATATTATATAATTATGACTTATGTCTTGTAATTCAAGTTTAAACAAAAAAAAAATAGTAAAGAGATATTCAAACTTGCACTTATTATAAATTATATTATATAATTATTACTTATGTATTGTAATTCAAGTAAGTTTCTTCAAATTAATAATAATAGTACTTCAAACTTGCACTGACATAGCATAATAAATTAATAGTACATCAAATTAATTAACAAACTACAACATTAAGCATAATACAACTAATAAAATTAAAATAACACAAGTTTGAATTAATGAGGGGGTATTTATAGTTGAAAAAAGGAAAAAAGTGTGTAATTATAAAAACTTTGGGGGACATTTGGCTATTTTTTAAACTTTCCAAATGGCTCTTTTGAGGCTCAAACGGCTAGATTTTAAAAATCTGGCCATTGGCCATTTTTTAAACATTTTTTTTAAAATTTTTATCGTTGGGCCCGCTTGCCCTGCCCAAGCCCGCCTGCCGGGCTCGAATCCGAGACCTCTAATTAAGGGAAAATCAGTCTCATCCAATGCACCACATCCTTTGGTAGTACACTCCTACCTAGGGCTGTTCATTTGGATCGGATATCCGAAATCCGAACCGATCCATTCAATTTCGGATTTCGGATTTCGGATTGGACCGGATTTCGGATTGTGTTTATAAAAATTTCGGATTTCGGATCGGATTCGGATTGGTATATTTTAATCCGATCCGATCCGAAATCCGAAATTATTAGGCAATGTATAAATACTACACTTTAATTTCGGATAGTCAGTACTTTCTTTACATCTTCCTCCAAGTTATTACCTTTACAATTGCTAGAGTTAGCTATATTGGCACCATAGTACTCTCATAATTGTATAAACATGAATTTTTCTTAATGCATTGCCTCTTTTACAAAGAAAATATACATATTAGTTTACAACATTGAGGCATTTACGATCCGAAATCCGATCCGATCCAAACTTTAAAATCCGAATCCGATCCGATATAATTCGGATTGCATTTTCTAGAATCCGAAATTCGAAATCCGAATCCGAAATGTGCTAAATCCGATCCAATCCGATCCGTGCACAGCCCTACTCCTACCCCTCTGAAACAAAGAGGCAGTGAACTGAAGCACCCGAGCCTTAGCCTGAGCGTGGGTGATAAGAGGCGGAGCTAGCGTATAAGTTACGGTTCACATAAATTTAGTAAATTGCTCAAATCATATATATGTATTAAGAAATTTACTGATAAACTCACTTAATATTAATTTGAGATTGTTATAAAAACTAACAAACTTCAATTCCTAGATCCGTCACTGTCGAGGTCCTCTTTCTCTTTTATCCAAATAAGCAGCTCGAATCTCCAAAGTATATTGCGGCTCTCAGTGTATTTGTTTGAATTCTCAATTTTATTTGAATATAGCAAAGCCAAACCTGAAGAGATACCTATATAGTGGATGAGAAACAAACACTAGTAGAAAAAATAATTTTATTTGGAATAAGAAAAGCCTCAAATAAGTGTTAGCAGATCAGCACCTAGTCGATATCCTGAATATCTTTTGCAACGCGCGCGCAAGGCAAAAATATGGTCTAATTCCACACAAACAATTGATATAATTGAGTATTCATCCATTTATGTTCCTTTGTATTTCTCTCATTTCCAAACGAGAGAAACGGAATCCATGAAATTTTGTTGTTTTCCTTAATAAAATTTTGGTTCTAAAGACATTTTCCTTCTCTTAGTTCTCTTTTTTCTAGTATACAAGCAAATTCTGTCGTATCTACTGCACAACATCTAGGCTCATGGTATTAAATAGCTTTTGCTCAGATCTTCTATATATATACTCCTATATTTATTTATTTAATTGTAAAACTGGCCTCTTTTATGTTTACTCCCAGTAACACAAAATTTACCTATGATTAGCTCCCCTTTCTTACCGATCGAGATCTCGTGATAAATACTACTAATAAGTCATTTCCAGCTTGATCAAGGCCAGTTATTTTGGAAGACACCAGACTGAAACGCCACTTTGTTCCTTCTATTTATTCCCTTTTCAAGAATAAAATTATCCAATATCTATAATTAATTTAGAAATTAAATGGAAAGAAAATCCACATAGGATAGAACGAATAAAATTGACAAATACAGTAGATTGTTGTTTCTATCCCAAGTGGATGTGAAAACCGCTAGTTAAGATGATTGGGAATATTATAGCATACTAATCTATATCTATATTATATTAAAAGGAGAGTAGTGAAGCATGAGACTAAGCCAAGTGGCAAGCTAAAATGAAGTTATTTGACCATTTTAAGACAACATAAAAAAAATAAGTTATAAATGGAAACATATTTAATGAAAGTAGTTTAATAAATCTTATACTTAATCTAAATATATCTTAGACAAATCTAATCTATATATAAGTATATTTGTATCAATATCTAAATTGATCTACCCATCGATTTTTTTCTATATTAGCTGGAAAAATAGAGGTAAAAAATTAGTTAAAAATTATAATAGAAAAAAATAAAAAATATAGAAAGACGTAAACTGAGATAGTCTATGACTATTTATACTTTGGAGTAAGTTAAAAATATAAAATAAAATAAAAATTTACTTAAGATATTAAAGACTTATTGATTTTAAAAATTAAATAAATTCAAGCAGCAAAATAAGATCTTACACAAAGTATACAAATTATTTATAGGGTAAGAAAAAAACTAAATCTATATTATATAATGTGTTCAAACAATTAAAAAAATATTTCTTTGTGATTAATATTTGAATTGAGTGTAGTTAGTTTAAGTTTGAAAGCATAACATAATTTTTTGAAAATGCAGTCAAATTAAAAAATAAAATAATAAGAATTATTTGAATTTGAGAAAGTTATAAATTTTATTAATATTATATTAGAAAGAGTGTGGTCGATCTACATGATTAATAAAAATCCACATGACAATATAATAATATTAGGTATTGAATAATATAATATCAAAATAAAAGATAAATGGAGAAAAAAAATAAAAATTCAGATTTTTTATCATAGAGAAAAAGGGTAAGACTTATTTAAATTTGAGATGAGAAACTTTTTTATATTATAATAAGAAAAGTCATAATATGGATAAGTCCACGTAACTCAAGTCTAATAGATAAAATCAAAAATCAAAAAAATTGAATAATAGAATAAATTAGAGATAAAGTGAGGATATTTATAAATCATAAGTTTAAAAATAAAAAATAAATATATAATACTTAAAATAATATTAAAATTTTAATAATTTAAAATTGTCAAGCAATATTCTTAAAACAAAATAAATATTTATTTTATGATTAGAAAATTATATATTTATCTATTTTATATTAAAGAATAGTAGTTTATAATTATAGTTTAAAAAAAGTTACAATTTAATGGAAAGCCACATAAAACATATTAGACTATATTAGATAAAAAAATTAGCAAACATATGTTAAAATTATTAAAATTAGAACGGAAAGGGAAAAACTATTTGAATTTGAGATTAGAAAGTTGTTAAAACTATGATTAGAATGCTCAAACTATGGATAATATCACGAAATCGAAGTCTTACTTATAAAAAAGAGAGGTTAAAATACAAAATACATTTCTAATATAGGTAATTGTACTAATGAATATTAAAAATTAAATTTGTATCTTAAAACTAAAAAAGAAAGAAAATTAAGTAACAAATAAAACGACAGTGCAAATATTACTACAATTGGATATAATGTGTTCAAACAATTAAGAAAATATTTTTTCTATGATTAATATCTAAATCGAGTGCAGTTAGTTTAAGTTTGAAAGCATTGCATAATTTCTTGAAAATGATGTCTAATTTAAAAAGTAGAATGATAAGAATTATTTGAATTTGAGATGAGATTTTTTATTTCATACTTTTTTTTTTTTTTTGAAAATATTAGGTAAAGAAATAAAATGACAGTAAAAATATTACTATAAATATATATGTTCAAACAATTAAGAAATTATTTTCTATGAATAAAATAAAATTAAACAAAAAATTTATTTCTAATATAGGTAATATTACTAATGAAAACTAACAATTAAAATTGCAACTTAAAATTGCAACAGAAAGAAAATTTAACTTTATCTGATACAAAAATAATTATAAGAGAATTCAATACATTTAGAACATAATCACCAAATAACTTATGTATTAATATTTTAGACTAATTCAATTTTATAATTTAAATTAAAATATGATATTATTTTGGTTATAGGTAAAAAAAAGTTAATATAAAAACTAATTAAAATTTATAGTAGGAAAAAGAATGTATTAAAAATAGAGATAGTGTGAGGATACTTATACTTTAAATTAATTTATAAATAAATAAATTAAATTATATTTAAAAATATTACAATATATTTAATTGATTAAATAATTTCTAATAAGAGATGCAAGCATAAAAATATACCATATTTTAAGAATAAAACATTTATATTGTTAAAGACTATTAAAAGAATAATAAGCAATACATTACTTTAATTATTAAGCTAATAAATAATTATATGATAGTACAATAATATTAAATAATAAATAATACAATAACTATATGAAAAAAACAAAAGAAAAAAAAATTTGCATAAAAAATGATGTGGTGAATAAGACATATTTTACTTTTAGATAAAACTAAAGTAATAGTAAGAAGTTTGTTAAAATAATATAATCTAATGTGTTCAGATAAGACAAGATCAGAACATGATATGTTTAGTATTCTTTAATATTGATAGCGAAACGAAATGCAAGTACTAAAATCAACGGTTTAGGTTGCTACAAATATAAAAAAGATAGGTCGTGCACTACGAGATTTGAACAATAATTTCATATCCTACTTCGTAAGTAATATCTACTGGTATATACTTTTTATTTGAGAGCTTTATACTTTAAGGTTATTTACACATGATTCAAACAACCTACGTCACGATTTGATATGATTTGTGTCCGCACATCATGCGGGTACTAATACTAGTATTCTATTAACAAATATATTTATTAATTATTATCTGAACTTCAGCTGATACTTAACAATCATTAATTATGGATTTACATTAATCATATAGAAATTGAGACTCCTCGATTATTTAACTCGTTCACTAGTTCAATGCTTCTGTACCGTTGTCTCCTTTCAAAAATATTCACATGGCTCTAATTATCTTTATTGTAACTCTTACTCCCTCTGATCCACAATAAGTGATTTTTTGATAGTTTAAAATAAGTGATATTTTTAAATTTTAAGAATGAATTAATTATTTTTTTCTTACATTGTCCTTGAAGTAAATAGTGTTCGAGTATGTGTTAGGGGTGTTTATATGAAGAGATAGTAAATATTAATATGATTAACTTCATTGCTAATAAATATTAAAAGGTGAATTTTTTAATTTGTGTAAAAATAATAAAAAATCACTTATTTTGAATCGAAAGGAGTAATAAAAATGTTTTGACTGTTATCAAATGAAAAATTAAAATGCCATATATTTTCAGTTGCCAAATAAATCTAACATATTGTTGACTTAAAGAAAAGGTCACATAACTCTACATATAAAACATTCCTCTCTTCATACAAACAAGGACAAAAGAGGAAAAAATGATTCATATGTTGGCTTGTCGTTAGGATATATGTAAATGGTTCGGCTCGACCGGTTTAAAAAAGTTATTGTTTTGCGTCATATTATTTTTACAATTCTCTATTGTGTATGACTAAACCAACAATTTCATTAAAGAATCTTATAATCAGTTTGATTAGGTTTCATCCGATCAATTCAGTTGATTTTAACAGAATCATTAGCATCCTAACTGTAGATAATTAAAATTTTATTAAATTCAAATCCAAAAGTAATTTGGATTTTATCATATGTTAAATACATAATAGTCCAAATGATACTATGAGCTAGTATAATCGGGGTCGGTTATTTAAATCTAAAACAAATTCATTTAAATAAAAAGTCCAATGTATTATTGGGCTAGTCCGTCAATTGGTCTTTTATAAAATGGGTTGGCCGATAAGCCTCAAGCCCAATGACCCACTAAGATTTTCTTGGAGACTACTCCACTCGACACCTATATAAAGGGGTCAAAGGAGAAGGCTAACACAAGCGAGTAAGCAGAAGAAAAGGCTAAAGAAGCTCTACAGAATAGCATCAAGGTCTCCATCCAAATCTTCAATCGTCGTATGTGGTCAAAATTCAAAGGCGAATTCAAATCATAGGCGGGCAACTTCAAATCTTACGTTCGTGATAACCCAACACCAAATTTTGGTTCGTGACGACCTTCAAGTTGTTCGTGACATACTACAAATCTGAAATCCGTCAAGTTCAAGATCAAGCTCTCAAGCACTTGAACCATCGTCCGTAAAGAGAAGAATCAGAGGACTACATCTCTATATTTAGAGATATTTTAAAGATTGTAACCCCATCACTTGAAATCGAATATAATATTTGTCGCTATATTTATTGTCTTGATTATTATTTTTTAGGAGCGAAATTTAGTTGCTACAAATTTTGGCACGCCTAGTGGGACCATATCTACTTCTCATCTCTTCTCAACTCTCAACATTCAAGATCACTAAGATGGCTTCAAAGAAGATCGGCTCAAAAGTTGCTGACTCCAAGTTTTCTTCTGACATTGAAAGTATCCTGAACTCTACTATGGGGAGTCTTGGGCCAATCACGCGAAGCAAGGCGAGCGTCTTGGGACAGCAAGCACTCCAAGTGTCGTTTGCACCAATGCATGCTTTGAGATATTCATCATCCGAAGAAGAAAGGTCCTTTGTTAGCTAATCAGACAGAGGAGACAATATTGCAGAAGTTATGGAGAAAGCTCTTGCTCAACTTAATTTATACAATACCAAGAGTCAGCTTACCCAACCTGATGATGAAGTTTTAGTGTTGGCTCTACGCCAATCTCGCCACATGACATGTTCCAACCTGAGTTCAATCTGTGGGAAAGTCTCGGTTATTCTTTATCATTTGCAATAATCATAGAGTCAATGATGACTAACACTTCGACAATGTAGGTGCAACTCGCAAACCTGACAAAGGCGATTGGTCGCTTAACAAAGTATGCTCAGGATCACGATGTCCGTATCACAAAATTGAAAGGCATAGTTGAAAGCATGATGAGTGAAGAATTAGGTCATGCACCTGGAAAGCTCCCTGAAGTCCACGAGAAGGATTATCCTCCAACAAAAAAAGTGTCATCCGCTAAAGAACTTCATGTCTCCTCCGAAGGATCAATTCCCATCGAACAATTGAAGGAATTCATTATGGGAACTATCAAAGATAAGTATGAGATCGCTTCAACCTCCTGAATTTCAACAATTCGATGGCAAGGGAAATCCAAAGCAACATGTTGTGCACTTTGTTGAGACATGCAACAATGCAGGGACTTATGAAAATTACCTTGTCAAGCAGTTCGTGCGCTCACTAAAGGGGAATACTTTTTATTGGTACACTAGCCTCGAGGCTGGATCCATTGATAGTTGGGACCAATTGGAGCAAGAGTTTATCAATTACTTTTATAGCACGAGGCGTACTGTGATCATGGTGGAACTTACGAACACTCACCAACGAAAAGATGAACCAATTATTGACTTTATCAATTGATGGAGGAATGCAAGCCTTAATTGCAAAGATAGGCTAAGTGAAGCTTCTGGCATAGATATGTGCATCCAAGGAATGCATTGGGGACTTCGTTACATCTTGCAAGGAATTAAGCCCAACTCATTAAGAACTTGCCAGCCGTGCTCATGATATGGAGTTGAGCATGGCTTCTGCGAGAAATAAAGGGCTGCCCATCTACGAACCCTGCAAGGGAAGAGATAATCAAGAAGTCAAGGAATGGAGCAAGTTCGTACCCAAGAATGAAAGCAAAGAATCCATGAACGTCAATGCCTCTCCTTTGAAGTTTAGAGTACCCATTTCTAGACTCCGATGTGCTTGCAATATTTGAAGAAATCCTCGAGCTAAAGCTTATTGAGCTGCCAGAGATGAAGCGGCCAGAGAAAGCTAGAAAAAGCAATGACCCTAATTACTGCAAATATCATCGGCTTGTAGGTCACCCACTTGAGAAGTGCTTTGTCTTCAAGGACAAAGTTATGGATTTGTCTCCTCAAAAGAAGATCGAGATTGAAGACAAAAAGGCGAGCACAAACCATGTGTCCATTTCTTTTAGCTCATTCGATCCGATTGAGATATGCACCTATGAAGGGAATAAAGATGAAGAATTGTTAGAGGATGACAAAGTCCGAGTTGATCAACCTGATGAAGAAGGTTGGACCCTGGTGACTCGTCGAAGATGCCGTAAATTGAGTCCGCAAAAAGGATAAATGAATCAACCTACGAGGAATAAGATGGTGAGAATACCAAAGAAGCAACAAATGGTTAAGAGCCCAAAGAAGGTGGAGATGGATACACACCATCACCAAAAACCACGCCACCCGATGACTTTGGGAGAATTCTTGCCGAGGTTGTTTCGCATGAGGATTTCTGACGATGATGACAAGTCCTTGTGTTGTAATGTTGATAAATAAGAAGAGGAAAAGAACAAAGTCACATCAAAACCGTCTCCATCACTATCTAATAGTATTGTGTAATCCTCCTTCCCAGAAGTAGATGTCTGTAATGCAAAAATCACCTTCACTGAAGACGATTTCCTACTTGGTGAGATACTACACAATCGCCCTTTGTTTATGGTGGGTTATGTGCTCGAGTGGAGGATAAACAGAATCTTGATGGATGACGGATCTGCAGTTAACATTCTTCCCATTCGCATAATGAAAGAACTAGGCATCTCAACTGAAGAACTTTCTGAAAGCCGACTGACGATTCAAGGATTCAATCAAGGGGGACAAAGGGCCATAGGAGCTATCAAACTGGAAATCACCGTAAGAGATATGCAATCAACTGAATGGATGCATGTGAATGATGCAAAGACTTCATACAATTTGTTGCTTGGCAGGCCGTAGAAACACGAGAACAAAGTAGTTCCGTCAACTTACTACCAATGTTTGAAATGTAATGAAGATGAAGTCGAAAAGAAGATAGTTGATGACGACAAGCTGTTCGCTGAAGCCGAGGCATACTTCGCTGATGCAAAGTTCTACTTGAAGAACCACATCGTTAAGGGAGTAATAGTTGATGACATCACGAAGGCCAAAGGTGATAATATCGCGTCCAAAAGGGATGAAGTAGCTTCTGGTGAAGATAAAGTTACAATAGAAGCATACCAAGTTTCGAAAGCTCACAAATAGAAGGCTGCAACTGCAAGCAAGAAAATATCTCCTTTATTTCGTTACGTCCCAAAAGTGAAGAAAGATGAAGGAGAATCATCAAGCCTCCAAAAAGATGCACTAAGAGAATTAACCCTTCCTATCAAGCAAACTGATACCATAAAGTTATCTTCAAAGCTACTGGAAAGGTTTGTGGTCCCTAACATGCCTCAAAATAAGGCATTCCCCACGAAACGTACAAATGAAGGTTTTGATCTGAATGCTTACAAATTGTTCGCAAAGGCTGGAATTGATTCCAACGAACCATCTAAGCTAGGGAATCGCATATGAAGCTACTAGGAAAGAAAACACGATGAAGGATAAGGAGCATGTGGTGAAGCAATCACGTGAGGCTCTAGGTTACAAACAACCCCCACCAGTTCGCAACTCCATTAGAAGAGCAAGTAGTAACTATATCACGATGGAAGATGAACCCGTTGATCCTAATAAAAGGCCTTCTGTCTTTGATCGACTTGGAGAACCAACTACAAGAACTTCTGTATTTGAGAGGTTGGGGCCATTGAAAAGGACGAAGAACAAGTCACAAAGAAATTATGAAAAAATAAGAAGACCTTTTCCATCTAGAGTCCAAAGTATCTCAAAAGAGTGTCAAAGCCTGATCCCTTCCAGAATGAGCGACAATCAGAACTTTTGATTTCATGCGGGGAGGTACTCAAAGTGAAGACTCGCACAATGGTCCACACTAGAGAGTGTGACGAAGATGAAGAAAATGTAGGATCTTTATTTCACATTACTGCGAATGAGGAGAAATACACTTCATTTCTAAGGAAGGTCAGCGAAAATTTGGGAGATGCCTCTTGGTGTGGCCATATATCTTTTAATGATGGTGGTCCCAAGAAGATGAAGATGTCGAGGAGCTCCGCCGGAACTAGAAGAAGGAATTAAAATGACAGTTAATGCATTAAAATAAGTCAACCTTGGCACAACAGAAGACTTTAGGCCCACCTATGTAAGTGCCCTACTAACCATAGATGAAGAGAACACTTATGTGGAGCTATTCAAAGAATATAGAGATGTATTTTCTTGGAGATACAAAGGGATGCATGGTTTAGATCCTAAAGTAGCAGTTCATCATCTCGCGATCAATAAAGGAGCTCGTTCTATTAAGCAAGCCCAAAGACGCTTCAGGCCAGAATTGATCCCATCAATCGAAGATGAGGTCAATAAACCCATCAAAGCTGGTTTCATTCGAGAGGTTAAATATCCTACATGGATTTCAAGAATTGTTCATGTGAAGAAGAAGAATGGACAAATTCGAGTTTGTGTCAATTTTATAGACCTCAATAATGCATGCCCTAAGGACGAATTCCCGCTCCCCATCCCAAAGCTTATGATTGATTCCACCACTGGATACGAGGCGATGTCTTTCATGGATGGATCATCTGGCTATAATCAAATACGTATGGCACCAAAAGATGAAGAGCTTACTGCATTTCATACTCCTAAGGCATTTATTGCTACAAAGTAATGCCTTTTGGATTGAAGAATGTCGGAGCCACATATCAAAGGGCAATGCAGAATATCTTTGACGACATCCTCCACAAGAATGTGGAACTATGATTAAGTGGTGAAATAAATAAAGGGAGGAGACCACTTGCAAGACTTAAGAATGGTGATCGAACGACTCTGGAGATATCAACTTAGAATGAACCCGTTGAAATGTGACTTTGGAGTTACTTCTAAAAAGTTCCTTGGCTTCATTGTTCGACATCAAGGGATTGAGATAGATCAACCCAAAGTCGATGCAATCTTGAAAATACCCGAGCCCAGAAATATACATGAACTGAAAAGCAAGGAAAATTAGTGTATCTTAGAAGATTCATCTCAAATCTAGCAGTGAAGTGCCAACCTTTTAGCCGTATCATGAAGAAGGGTGTACCTTTTGAATGGGATTAAGCTTGTAGCAGCGCATTCCAAAACATCAAATCCTACTTGATGAAACCTACGGTTCTGGCAGCCCATATACTAGGAAAGCCATTGATTATATATATACTGCAGTCCAAGAAAATGGTGAAAGTAAAGAAAATTCCCTCTACTACTTGAGTAGGATGATGACCCCAAATGAGTTGAAGTATTCTCCGATCGAAAAGTTGTGTCTGGCGTTTGTTTTCGCAATTCAAAAGCTGAAGCACTACTTTCAAGCTCATGTCATCCATCTCATCTCAATGGCGAACCGAATCAAGTTTGTTATGTTAAAACCCGTCCTCGATGATCGATTAGCAAGGTGGTACCTCCAATTTCAACAATTCGGGATTGTGTACATCCCACAAAAAGTTGTAAAAGGACAAGCTTAGGTAGATTTCTTGGCAGATCATCCAATACTCGACGATTGGGAGTTGACTGACGAACTACCTGATGAGGATTCAATGGTCATCGAAGTGCAACCACCATGGAAAATGTATTTTGATGGTTCCGCACATCGTGAAGGAGCTGGTGTAGGTGTTGTGTTTGTCACTTCTCAAGGAGAAGTCTTTCCATATTCCTTCACCTTAACACAACATTGCACCAACAACGTTGCAGAATATCAAGCACTCATACTTGGGCTTGAGATGGCCGTTGATATGAGACAACCCTAATTACTTATTTTTGGAGACTTTGAGTTAGTGATCAATCAATTTCTAGGTAGCTACGAGGTCAAAAGGCCAGAATTGCGTCCTTATCATGATTATGCGTAGAAATTGATTGGATGGCTTGTAAATGTTACTCTTCAGCATGTTCCAAGGAAGGAAAATAAGAAAGCTGATGCCTTAGCTGCACTAGCTTCGACATTGACTCTTCCCGTCCAGACACAAATCACTATCTGCCAAAAATGGATAGTACCACCAGATGAGAACGAGGATGAAGATAGCAAGCTCGAGCGTTTGGTAGCCTTCGCTAAAGTTGAGAAGGTTGATTGGCGACAAACCATGATCGACTACTTATGTTATGGGATACTTCCAGAAGATCCAAGGAGAAAGACCAAAATTCGTTGGTGTGCCCCTCGCTTCCTTTACTACAAAGACACTTTGTATCAAATATCATTTGAGGGAGTACTCTTGCATTGTTTAGGGGAAGATAAAGAAACTCAAGCTATGAAAGAGGCACACTCTGGAGTTTGTGGATCACATCAATTGGGCCGAAGCTCCACTTCCACATTAAGAGGATGGGTTACTACTGGCCGACAATGGTGAAAGATTGCTTAGATTATGCTCGAAGATGCAAGGCTTGCTAGTTTCACACAAATTTTATACACCAACCACGTAAAATGTTACACCCTACTGTTGCATCTTGTCCATTTGACGTTGGGGATTAGATGTTGTTTGACCACTTCCAAAATCTTCTGGAGGATATTTATACATCTTGGCTGCAACTGATTACTTCTCAAAATGGGTCGAGGCCGTCACTCTCAAGGAAGTGAATAAAGAGAATGTTGCGAACTTCATTCGAGTGAAAAACATATATCATTTCAGCATTCCTAGTTATATAATAACATATAATAGCAAACCGTTTGATAACAAATTGATGACCAAGATCTGTGAACCTTTTAGCTTCAAGCAACGTAATTCGTCAATGTATTATGCTTCTGCAAATGGACTAGCCGAAGCATTTAACAAGTCACTTTGCAACTTATTAAAGAAGGTATTCTCCAAGTCTAAAAAAGATTGGCATGACAGAATGGAAGAAGCTTTGTGGGCATATCATACGACTCATCGCACGCTAACACAAGCAACTCCTTATTCTCTTGATTTTGGAGTCGAAAAAGTTCTTCCTCTTGAGCGTTTAAAACCATCCTTTCCACTCGCTGTTCAAGAAGGTCTTACTGAAAAAGAAAACGCTCGTGTGCGCCTTGAAGAACTAGAGTCCCTTGATGAAAAAAGGCTAGAAGCTCAACAAAGTCTTGAATGTTATCAAGTTCGTCTTTCTCGTGCTTTCAGCAAAAAGGTTTTCTTGAGGTCCTTCCAAGTTGGCGATCAATTTCTTGCAGTAAGAAGACCTATTATCACCTCTCCCAAATCCCTGGGAAAATTCACTTCAAAATGGGATGGTCTATATGTTGTGCACAAAGGCTATTCAAGTGGAGCTTACAAGTTAGTTGATGCAGATGACATGAGAATTGACCCTATAATGGGAAATTTTAGAAAATGTATTATCCTTGAAGAAGTCACTCTCCTTAATGCATGAGCCTAAACTGCATGTTGCAATGCTCCTGGCCCGCATGAGCCTAAACTACGAACGACACCCACAACAAAAAAGTTTGCTAGGTTGAAAACCTCGAAAGAGGCAGCCTAGGAAAAAGTTAGGACATAAAAAAATTAGCTAGGTTGAAATTCATGAAAGAGGCGGCCTAGGAAAAAACAACGCCCGCTAGGTTAAAAATCTCGAAAGAGGCGGCCTAGGCAAAAGTTAGGACATTAAAAAAAGTCACTTATTTTGAACTACGTTATGACTTGATCCTCTTCACCGAGGTACGTAGGCAGCTTAGAGTTTCATTCTAAGTTCAGTCACATGAGTAAAATAAATTACTTATTCCGAACTACGTAATGATTTGATCCGCTTTACCAAGGTACGTAAGCAACTTAGAGTTTTATTCTAAGTTCAGTCGCATAAGCATAAATAATGTGTTTCAACGTGACATGATCATCAAAATTTGAGCTGAGGCATCATGTTGATTGCTCAAATAGGCACATGCATATTGCAGAAAGAAAGAAGGCAATTTATGTCGAGCCAAAATGGACATTTCATTGCTTCAATGGTACAAATACATGATACATCATTGTCAAGAGAATAAAAGGATGAAAATATTTATACTTCGTCCTATACGAAGAATCTAAGTCATAAAAGCAATTGACGTGAAATATTGTCGCTATCTTGTCTTGAATGCCTTTCCAAGTTCGCTTCATTTCTTCAAAACATAATGCTACCACAAAGTTTTGCGTAGTTGAATCCAATGTGAGGTTTCCCCCCATCATGTGGCCTAATTGTGAAATCCCTAATTTTGTTCCGAAAGTTCAATCAATACATGATCTAGAACTTTGACTAATCCAGATAGTTTTACGCCGCAAAGACATCTATATGCATGCAATATGAAAGTTCACGACATTTATGTCGACTTCGCAAATTTTCTCTTGGCAGACCAAAAACATTTCTGCCATAAAGTTTGTAGGTACTTCAGATCTCTGAATTTACTTTCTAACAGCACGAACAGATTCCAATTCTGACACTCCTAGCTAAAGATACAATTTTTCGTTGAAAGTACGCGAATCTGAAAGTTTACTGCAGTTAGGTCGAGTTCGGAAATTTTCTGTTGACAGTCTGAAAGGATTTTTACCATGAAATTTATGTAAGTTTTATATCTCTGAGTCTAATTTCTGATACCACAAATATATTGTAAATCCGATACTCCTAGCTCAAGATACAATTATTTTCGCCATAAGTACGCAAATCTGAAAGTTCATTGCAGTTGAGTCGACTTCGTAAATTTTCCATTGACAGTACGAAAGGAGTACTATTATAAAATTTATATGAGTTTTAGATCTCCGAGTTTACTTTCTAACACCAGAAACAGATTGTAATTCTGATACTCCCAAGATACAATTATTTTCGCCAAAGGTACGCAAATCTGAAAGTTCACTGCAGTTAAGTCGATATCGCTAATTTTCTGTTGATAGCCCCAAAAGAAGTTCTGCCATGAAATTCATAGGTACTTCAGGTCTCTGATTTTTCTTTCTAACGGTGGAAACGGATTGTAATTCGGACTCTCCTAGCTCAAGATATGACTTTCTTTAACAAGAGCGCGAGAAGCAACAAAGCCAACACACAAGGCATGTGCTGAAATTTAAGAAAACAATAATAATTGGGAGTAACAAAGGGAATTCAGGTCTCAAAGAGAGATATCACATACTAAAAATAAAGATACTTTTATTGCTCCAAGAAATAAGTACTCCATTACGTGATATTAGTTATAAAAAAAAAAATCAAAAGTCGAGAATCCTAAGCAAAAAAAAACTCTAAAATCATGGAAAAGGTTTGAAGCTAAGTATTTGTTTGCAGCTTGTGTCAACTTCCCCTCTCAGGAGGGATAATTTATCTACTTCATCATCAGATACTGGATGATTGGCTTCAATGGTATAAGTCGAGTGTTATTTATCCAAGAGCGCGACAATCTTCTTCTTTCTGGAGGCTGAGGTAGTTAACTGTTGTTCAGCACTCGTAAGATTGGCTTAAAGTTTCTCTACAGACTCGTTCACTTTTCCATATTCCTGTTTTGCATCATCGAGGCGTCATCGTGCATCTGAAAGTGACTCTTGGTAAAATTCTTTAGTCATCTTGGACGATCTTAAAGCATTGTAATCTGCGTACGTCTTGAAGAAAGCCTCAACAAGAGCCTCTAAAGTAGAAGTATCAATAATAGTTTCTTTCTTAATTTCCCCAAGAGTCAAAGCGATACTTTCCTCCAACTTTATGAAGCTATCCAGAGAATCAATCGAGAACTCTTCGATCCATTCACACAAGGTATGCTACATCGTATTAACAAAAGAAAGTTTAATACGAGAAATAGTCTCTTTTGATTTGAAGGTTGTAGCATCAAGATGTAACGGTCATGGAGTAGTATCGAAGGCTTTTTAATGTTTTGCTTGACTTGCGGCACCCTCCAACTTACTCGTCATGGCTGGCTTGGAAAGTATAACATCTTCTAGAAGAATGAGGTGCGACTCTTTGGGTAGACTCAAATCCGTCAATGGAGCGTTGTTTGCAACATGATGTTCAACACCATCAAATAAAGTGTGACGACTTTTTGCGGCCACACTGAGGGAATTTGAGATTGTAACACAGTCTTCCCCCATGTTGTCACCAAGTACATCATCATACAAATCATCGACGCCCAAATGCAATTAAAATAATAATAACTTTGGTGTTAAAAAAACGAAAAAGAGTAAATTTGAAGGAAATAATATATGCTAGTTTCTCTAGTTCAGACAACGACATCATTGAGCTAGGGTCACCCTCTACGAAAAATCCAGTATCGATACTAAGAGCATCCAAGTCATCAAACTCAATATGGCTCGTGTCCTTAGCCTTCTTCTTTTAATGATTCTGATGTATGTCGTGACTAACATCACTCTCGTTAGAACAGGAAGTCACACTAACATTGGGCAACGCAGAAGCTTGAGTTATTTCCTCGTTTGTTGGCACGACGTTGGTTGTCATCGCAACATCTTTGTTTGGTGAAGTAGGAGGCACTTTCCTTTTGCAAGGATTGTTCGACACCTCCACAATGGCAGTAGCTGTCTTGGAAGTCAACAAAACAGGTTTAGCTCCTTTGTCCACATGGGCATCCTCGCCCGTCAAAGGGGTAAACTTGGATAAGACCTTGGTGCTTGGATAAGAATCTTTCAATCTTAACTTGGACTTGGAAGACCCTTCGTGAGTGTTCTTTTGACGTTGATCATCTTTGGAGGATAAAGGAATATCAAAATGATGTGAGTACTTTGTTGGGAAGAGTGCACTCGACGAGCTGACCACCAATCTGCATACTCACGAGTCATTAGAGGCCTCTCTTCTGATGGACGCGTAGGGACAATAACCTTTGATGAACCTCCAAGACAAACACATGAGTCCTAGAACTGCACTAGCATTTTTAGTGAGTCGTCATAAGGTCACTCTATGAGGTTGCCATGAACATCTTGACAAAAGCCGAATTGACGACTAAACCTATGGGGGCTTTAAGATTTCAGTATATGAATGTCATCATGCCTAAGGGTGATGAAGCTTGAGCGAAGACTTATAAAAAAGTCACTCCACGAATTCGATTGTTCGTCACGATCGTAAGATGCAATTCCCTCCCTTGTAGCATAGCCAAATGGTGAAGTTGTCACACACTAACTTGTTGAAATAACTCACGGGCATTACTAAGGTCAAAATTCTTGGCCATCTTCTCGCCAGAAACCTTGCACATTTACGGACCTCGTTGTGGACGCTTAACACGATAGTATGTGTCGAAACATGATCCTATCCATCCATATACATAATGAATAGGAAAAAGTGCTTTGCAGGCGCCCAAATCTTGAGAAGTGGAGACCTCCTTCAAGACATGGTAGATACTTGCAAGGACTGGAACCTCCAAGGAAAACTTCTCTCAATGAGCCATCAAACTCGCGATTTTGAAGACACTAGCATGATTGTAGTCGATTTTCTTGTTGGGGAACACAAATTTGCAAAGCCAACATGCAATGAAAGCCACAAGATAAGTCTCAGCTTTAAGTGACTCCTCCACGCCAAGCTCAATAAAAGGGACATTCTCCTCGTCGGATTGTGGTAAGAAGCTCGCATCAATATTTTCAGAAGGATTATGGTTCAACTTTGGCCTTGTAGTCCGGTTCCTTGATGACTTTTGCGAAGGTTTGGCATACCTACTTGGACCTCGAAATGTGATGACCCAAGGTGTCATTTTATGAATTTAGAATCCGTTCTAGTATTAATAGCCCTCAAAAGTTCATTTTAAATACCTCGATTTGCGTGCGCAGTCCGGGCATGAAATCGAAAAGCTTTTATGTGAAAAATATGAGAAACAGTGATTCCTAGAATTTAAATTTGATCATAGTTGACTTTGATTAACATTTTGAATAAACGGACCCGGATCTGTGTTCCGACGATCCCGGGAGGTCCGCAGTAAAAAATAGGACTCAGGCATATGCCCGAAAATGAATTCTGAGGTCCCAAGCCTTAAAAATCATTTTTTGAAAGAAATTATTTTGCTGAAATATTTATGAAATAAAGAAAGGAATTAATGTTTTAAATCATTGGTATCGGGCCTGTAGTTTGGTTCCGGAACCCGATATAGATTTGTTATGGTATTTAAGGGTTAACTGTGAAATGTGGTGAAAAACGGAGTTTGTTTGACGTTATTCGGACATCCGGTTGAAAAGTTATGACCTTTAAGTGTTCTTGATGAAAATGATGAGTTTTGAGATTTAATTCATGGTTTGCATGTTATTTTCATGATTTGATCAAACAAGCAAGTCCGTATAATATTTTTAGACTTACGTGCATGTTTTGTTTAGAGCCACGAGGGCTGGGGTGAGTTTCGGATAGGCGTCGGAGTGCTTTTGGACTTAGAAAATCTGGTGCATTTGATGATTTCTGGTGTCTCATAAAATACACTATGCGAACGCGTGGTAACCCATGCGAACGCACTGAACAAACGGGGAGGGGGCTGGTTTACCCTATGCGAACACATAGACCTAGAATGCGAACGCGGAGCTTGAGGAATTTACTCTACGCGAACGCACCAGGTCAACCGCGAACGCATAGAATAAGAAGGGATATGGGGGATGGGTAGCTTAATGCTATGCGAACGCGGCCTGTGGCTCGCGAACGCATAGGCCTGGGGGATTAAGCCTATGCGAACGCGGCCAAGGCACGCGAATGCATAAAATCACTGTCCAGCTTTTAAAAACAGTAGCAAAAACGGGCAGACCTTCATCTTCTTCATATTTTCGAACCCCACAGCCCTAGGAACGAATATCTTCACCAAAGTTCATCCCCAAGTCATAGGTACTCAATTCTAAACTTTACTCTTTCAATTCCTTACTGTTTTTCATCACTTTTAAATAAAAAACTAGGAATTTTCATGGTAAAAATTGAGGGTTTGGGTAGAATTAGGGAATTATGTAAATATCAAATTTTTATATCGAATTGAGGTCGTATTTCGAAACTAATGGCATATTTTGATTTGTGGATGAATGGGTAAACGTAATTTGGTCCGAACCCCGAGTTTAGACAAAGCGGGCCCGGGGTCGGGTTTCAATGTTTTTGAGAAAACTTAGGAAAAATTATGTTTTTCAATAAAGTTAGTTCCTTTAGCATTAATTGATTATATTGAGTTAATTATGATTAGATTCGATCAAGTTAGACCAAGATTCTAAAGGAAAAGCTATAATTGAGCAGTGAGTGGCCTACGAAATTGAGGTAAGTGTTTGGTCTAATTTTGACTTGAGGGAATATGAATTCCCACTTGTTTTATATGTGAAATGCATGTGTGTGGAGTATAGGTGAGGTGACGAGTACCTATGCACCACCAAATTTTCTGTTAACACGATCCCTTCCACGTTTCCAATTTAATTGACTCCTGTCTTAATTGCTCTATGTTCATTGTTGTTCTATGACTACTATGCCTTATTACAGTGTTGTTAAATATTATTTGGCTATTTTGGAAGAGTATTGGTTGCGTAATTGGTTCCCTTGTGGTACAGAAAGGTTGAGCAGTTTGGCACTATTTTAGAAATATATTTATATATTCATGTTGGTTTCATTTTTGACAATATTGAGGAAGTTGTGAGAAATGCAGTTTAACTGTTTCGTGATTGTTGAGGTTCACGTGGTTATTTGGTTTCATTTGATTATTTTCAATTGTTGTTGTAAGTGTGTTAAAAGTGTTGGATGTTCTCTTGATTCTCTCATGGTACATAAAGACTGAGTTGGGTTGACAGTGTTACGGTGGTTACATATATTCTGGCTGGTTTTATTGTGGAATGATATTGGTTAAAGCTTACGAGCTATACTGTTTTCTGTTTGCAATTGTTGAAATAAAAGTGTTGTGAAAGGCTTGGCCTGAACTGTGAAAGTTTTTGATGAATAAACAAAATTGATTGTGATAAGGGGGCGAAATAGATTGTGATAAGGGTGGATAATTTATAGTGATAAGGGTGGATAAATTATAGTGATAAGGGTGGACAGGTGGGATCGGGTTGCACGCCGCAACAAGACAGTGATAAGGGAGTATAATTGTGTTTTACTGATTTTATTATAAAGATTTGGAAATTTATTAATTTACTCTACGATTTTTCTCATACTCTGCACATACTATTATTTTAAAGTAAAAGTTTGGAAAGTCGGAAACTTGTGTGAGATCTTGGTGATATTTGAGGCCTGGAGTAGGCGACTGGGTTATTATATTTATTGTTTCAGTTATATTTTCTGTTCGTGTAGAATTATTTTATTGCGTTATTGTACATATTATTGTCACAGATTATATATTGTTAATTCCCCGCCGTAGCCTCGTCACTACTTCGTCGAGGTTAGGCTCGACACTTACGCAGTACATGGGTCGGTTGTATTGATACTACACTCTGCACTCTTTTGTGCAGACCCAGGTACCGGCCAACAGTAGAGGTTTTTTTAGAGAGGCTATTCATTTATTCGGAGACGCGAGGTATATCTGCCGGCGTTCGCAGATCCCGAGAGTCTTCTCCTATTTTCATAAACGTTGTTTTATTATATTCAGAACGGTTACACTATTTCTTTCAGCCCAGTATTTATAGTAGTCTTTAGTAGTTCGTGAATTGTGACACCAGACTCTGGGGTAGTTCTAGATCTATTCATATAATTAGTTCGTGGTTCGTTTTATTCAATTGTTTATTATTTTATCTTTGGAAACTATTTATCGATAACCAATGGATTCAATATACTTTAGATTATTTTATTATGTCTAAATGAATAATAAATGCAAAGTAGTTAATCAAATTCTAACATTGGCTTGCCTAGCAAGTATGGTGTTAGGTGCCATCATGATCCCCAAGGTTGGAATTTGGGTCGTGACACGAAACCAAAACTCCATCCAATCATGAATGGAGACCTCGTGGACATCATCCTTCACGAGTTTGTAGAACGCCGAGAACAAGTATAGGTAAATTCTTGGGAGGAAAGGTTTTCCTTGGTTGTCTGCTTGTGTCAACTCCTTAGATGAGGGGATAACTTCGTTGTAGAAGGATCCATGCACTGGAAGGCCTCCGATTGCTCGCTAGTCCCACAAAGAGATGGAGAGTTCACCAATATAGGTAGAAATTGTGTTTGTAGATGGACGCCAAAGCTCGCAAAAGGCACGGAGGACATTCTCATTGTAGTCATACGTGAACAACGAAGCAAAGATAGCGTCATAGAAATTGATGCCCTCGAGAGTCAACTTGTTGCGAGCAAGAACATATTCTACCCATTCCCAATATTTGGACGTATAGCGAACTTCACCAAAGCCAGAGGGAGGAACACCCCAAATGGCAAGATGCCCATCGTGATCGCGATGAGGAGGACTAGCAGACGTGACCTTCTGATGGGTGGAGGACTTCAAAAGTAGGACCTTCGTGTTGGTTGCTTTGCCCGAAAATCTGTCCAATGCATACTTCATCTCTCTAGTCGACCACTCTGCAAGATCAAGGGAGGCTTCAAGCGGCTTCCTAGCAAGCGCGAAAGCACCTATCACCGGAGGATGAGCTTTTAAAGCGAGAACTTGGGCGCGCAGATTCTGCTTGTCGCTAATAATCTCAAGGTGTGGATATGGTGTATCATGGTTGATAAAATGTATCTTTCTTGATGGAATTCACAGTCCGATGTGCTGCTCCGAGAGTCTGCAAAAAGAAAAAGGAAGAATCTATGAAAACCAACAAGACTGAAAGGGGCAACATGTCATAAAATATTTCCTAAATTCGAGAAAGTATCTGGGAAGATATCAGCATATTCTGATTATGATTTTTACCCATATCATAGATCCAGAAGTCTATTTTCCGTAATCGCAAACTGCTCGTGATTCTGATAATCCTACACCAAGATATGATTATTTTGGTTAAGACGCGCAAAACTGAAATGTCGAGCGTGACAGAACTTGAACCAAGTTTAGGAAGCTCACATGGGATGATACAATGCGAATTTAAATCTAAATTTTTGATATGTTGCATTCTCCGAGTCTAGTTTCTGTAGCCGCAAACCACTCGTGATTTCGTCATTCCTACACCAAGATATGATTTTTTTGGTTAAGACGCGCAAAGCCGAAGTTTCGAGCGCGACAGAACCTAAACCAAGTTTACCAAGATCACTTGGGACGATACAATACCAATTTACATCCAAATGTTTGATATGTTGCAGCACTTTGAGTCTAGTTTCAAAAAAATCAAAGGTCTCATATTCTCGATACCCCTGCGAGGAGATATGAATGCTTTTCTTTAGAATGCCCAAAGCTCACGATTCCTGGCAGCTTCTGCGATAAAGAAAAAAAAAGGGGGTCAATCGTAGTCAAGTCCAAAAAGGTGCAATTATCTTATGTTCATCACAGAAAGTACTTCAGTTCTGAGTCTAGCAACATGCAAGATATTCAAGTATGAATTCGAGGCATTGCCCCAATTAGCGACAAATAAAGAACGATGGAAAGAGAGCTTACCAGTGAGACCTTCAAAGGAAGATAGTTAAGAGTTAAGGAATTTCAAGAATTGGTGGTGAGCAACTGCATGGTATGCTCCTTATATAGAATATTGAGTCGGCTTTTTAGCTTGGTGAACAAAATTTTCCTTTAAAAGAAAAGCCAACTCCTAGTTTACTTGGAAGTCTTTTATGGTAAAGGGAAAAAAGGGAAACTTGAAAGGCCTCTCCTTTGAAAGCTTGTACGAATCTCTTTGACTTGGCAAGCTATTCTTGAATTAATACCATAAAAGAAGTAAAAGAGGGTCTCATGTAAAATTTGTAACGACCAAAAGGCTTAGGGAAAGCACCAATTCCTATTTTCCAAAAGGAAAGGATACCTAGGGAAATCTCCAACTCCTCTTCAAAATAGGAATAAGCTATGTTGTAAGAACAATTTGGGCAAATTATGGAAAGTTTATAGCATTAATCCAGAAGAAGAAATTTATGTTTCCTCTGAGCTCATTTGTAATTAAAGCCATTATCTACGTATAATGATCTTATACTTAGCCATCAAATTGGACAATCAATTTGTCAAAAAAGGGATTTCAAATAAGGAATATTTGGTACATTGATGGATAATTAAGATACCCCATTCGAGGAGTAATTCTTCTACTAGATTCTTGCATGCCGTGAGAAATCCATTAACTTATCTTCGGAATTTAAAAAGAAACAAGGCAAGGCTACATCGTCCATTCTATTTGGATTAGGACCTTCTTCATTATGCCAGGTCACACTTAACAATGTCCGTTGGCTAAATAATGGTTACTTCAAATCAGGTCTTCAAGTTACGATAAGTCTACACCTCGACATGCTTTGAAGCAGGGGGCATTTGTAGACAATTAAAATTTTATTAAATTTGAATCCACAAGTAATTTGGATTTCATCATATATTAAATACATATTAGTACAAATGATACTATGGGCAAGTATAATCGGATCGATGATTTCAATCTAAAATAAATTAATTTAAATAAAAAGTCCAATGTATTATTGATATATCCCGTCAATTGGTCTTCTATAAAATGGGTTGGTCCATAATCCTCAAGCCCAATGATCCACTAGAGTTTTCTTGGAGACTAATCCACCCTACACCTATATAAAGGGGTCAAAGAAGAAGGCTAAGACACAAGCAAGTAAGAAGAAAGAAAGGCTAAAGAAGCTATGAAGAATAGCATCAAGGTCTCCATCCATATCTGCAATTGTCGTGTGTGGTCAAATTCCAAAGGCGAACTCAAATCATAGGAGGGCGGCTTCAAATATTGCGTTCGTGATAATCCAACACCAAATCCTAGTTCGTGATGACCTTCAAATTGTTCGTGACGTACTACAAATCTAAAATTCATCAAGTTCAAGATCAAGCTCTCCAACTCATGAACCATCGTCCATGAGGAGAAGAATAAGAGGACTACATCTCTTTATATTTAGAGATATTTTAGAGATTGTAACCCCATCACTTGAAATCAAATATAATTTCTTGTCTTGATTATTATTTTTAAGGAGACAAATTTAGTTGTTACACTAATTATGGTCTTTCAGTGGACTATATGTTTGGTTCTTTCCTCGTGGGAACATGCGTAGCCTCATTTATTAAAATAGAGTAAAATATGGCCAGCTTGTTATATTTGTTAATTACTGTTGGTGTAGTAATTTAGGGCTGTTAGTAAGTTGGTTAGTAAGACATGATGTGCATGTGATCCTCTAAATGTAATTATACAAAAGTCTGTGACTTGTGCATTTTGTAAAGCAAGAGAAAAATAAGATCTTCTTCCTCATACTTTCTTCTCTCCAGATTCCAGAATGTTCTTCTTCCATAGATGAACCCTAGCTCCCTATTTCTTTCAATTGAACTGAGATTCACAAAGATTAATCCTCAGTTTAATATGGTATCAGAGCAGCAACCGTGAGGCGTGAACATCGGTGTAAAGTTCCAACTGAATAAGAATAATTTCGAGTTGGAAAATAGGTGGACATGTCAGAAAATGAAGTAAGTTCACTTGATCACATCCATCCACTATACCTTCAAGCTGGAGATACTTCAGGGTTGGTTTTAATTCCAATCAAGCTCACATGGCTAGAAAATTATGATATGTGGAGTTGAGCAATGAAATTCGCCTTGCGAGGAAAGAGCAAACTAGGTTTTGTGGATGGAACATGTGTAAAGGATAGGTACAGAGGGGAATTGGTTGAGCAATGGGAAAACACAACGCAATAGTGTTGCCATGGATATGAAGCACAATTTCGAATGAGTTAATGCCAAGCAGTGTCTATACATCAGATGCGAGAAAGTGTGGAACGATTTTCAGGAGAGATTTGATCGCTCAAACTTGGCGAGAATTTACCATCTCTGGACTAAAATAGCAACAATGAGGCAAGGAACATATTCAATAACAAGTTACTATACCAAAATGAAGGATCTGTGGGACGAATTGGATGTGTTGGCTCCTTTATCAAACTGTGATTGTGAAGAGGCGAGGCCATCTATTGGACTTCTGAAGTCATAACGTTTGCTGCAATCCTTATGGGATTGGATGAAATTAACAATAATTTAAGAAGCAATATACTTGCAAGGAAACCAGTGGTGACAGTAAATGAAGTTTATGCGATTGTCACACAGGAAAAGAGCCATAGATCGCTTGGTGTTGTGGATACTCACAAAGATCCATTGAATATACTTGCAGGAAAAACGCAAGGGTTCAAACCAAGAGGACCAGGTATGATATGTGAATACTGTGGCTATAAAGGCCACTTGAAGGAAAGTTGCTACAAGATTGTAGGGTAACCCCCAGACTTAAAAATTAAGAAGAAATATTGTCACTTTGGTGGAACTCTTGGGTAGTCTAGTAGTAAAACACAGACTGGAGGAGGCTATAAGCCAAACATCAACAGTGCAGCAGCCGAGGATCAGGTGCAGGGACATTTTTTTAACGAGGAAGAGTATTCACAACTCATGAGCTTGCTTAATAAACCTCCACCGGGTGATTGCAACTCGAACATGGTGGCAGGTGTTGTTACATTGCTTTCTGAGACTTATATTTGTGAATGGATAATAGACTCAGGGGCATCACACCATATTACATCCTGTAAGGAGTTGTTAGAAGACATAATAAGCTTAGAAAAGAGTCACAACAGTAGAGTACAAGTACCAATTGTCAATAAGTCATCTATATCTAGTGCAGGAAGTACAATGGTATTAGGAAGTCATAAAATCATGAATGTGTTGCACGTGCCAGACTTCACATTCAATTTACTTTCAGTGTCGAAGCTAACCAAGGAATTGATGTGTAAGGTCACTTTCTTCCCTAACTTTTGTGTGTTTCTGGGACTCTACAATGGCAAGGTAATGGGGATTGATAGAGAAAATAACGGACTATAAATATTGCAAAGAGAAGTAAGGCCTACAGTAGGGGCAACTGTAATAAAAGGTACAGATGAAGCCGAGTTGTGGCACTTAAGGCTAAGACATCCTTCAGATATCGCAATGCAACACATACCAAGACTGAAGAACGAACTAAATAACACAGTGCAAGATCAATGCTATGCCCAATGGAAAAACAAGTGAGATTAAAGTTTCCTATTAGCAAGAGTAGTACTACTGGTATTTTCCAACTGATACATGTAGACGTATGGGACCTTATAGAAGGCCTACTTTTGATAGAAAACATTTTTTTGTTACTGTGGTGGATGACTACACTTGGGTCTATTTACTTCAATTTAAATGTGAAGCATCAATTGTACTTAAGGATTTCTTGACTATGATAAAAACTTAGTTTGGTGTATGTGTGAAAGTATTAAGGTAAAATAATGACACGTAATTCGTTAACTCTCAATGTAATGAACTCTTCACTTCTCTTGGAATCATTCATCCAAGCAGTTGTGCTTATACACCACAACAAAGTGGGGCAGCAGAAAGAAAACATAATCATATTTTAGAAGCGGAAAGAGCATTGAAAATTCAAGGTGTTATCCCAGTCAAATGTTTGGGTGAATATGTTAAAACAACAATCTGTCTAATAAATAAGTTGCCTACACCAGTACTAGAAGGCAAAATACCATATGAGATACTCTATGGGAAGGAACCTGTAATGGATCATTTTAGACTGTTTGGTTGTTCATATGCAAGAAGCCCACCTAGGTCTGATAAACTAGCTCCTAGAACAAGGAAAGCAGTGTTAATGGGATATTCTGAGACTCATAAGGGGTACAAGCTATTTGACTTGAACAGTAGGGATGTTCAAGTAGGGATGTCAATTTTAGGGAAAGAACTTTCCCTTTCAGATCTATGCCAATTGAAAATGAAGATGATGTATTATTCATGCCAATAACCAATTTAGGAGGTACACATCCACACAATGAAGAGAACTATCATGCTTCACCCCACCACAACATCCACCTTCTCCAATACACCAAGATGGAAGTGAGTCTACAGAAACTACACACACATATGACATTGCAGATCATCAGTAAGATACACAACACATTGTACGTAATCCTTCAATAGAGACAATACATGCTTTTCAGCCAACAAAGTCTAATGGAGAGATGCCTAATGAGGAATCAGTAGAAGGACAACATTCAATTGAACAAATGGCAGAGAATAACAGAGGCAAAAGAATTACTAAGCCACCCATTTTGTTAAAGGACTATGTCACTACCAAAAAAAGGGTCTGCTAAGTGCTCATGTTCCATTGAAAATTATGTGAGATATAATCACTTATCTGCTGACTATTATAAGTATTTGAGCCTATTCTCAGGCCCCACAGAGCCAATAAACTTCAAGGAGGCATCTCAAGATCAATAAAGGATTGAAACAATGCAACAAGAGGTTGATTCTTTAGAGCAAAACTACACTTGGAAGCTTGTTCACTTACCTAAAGGGAAGTAGACTGTAGGATCAAAATGGGTATATAAAGTCAAGTACAATCCAAATGGAGAAGTGAAAAAATACAAAGTCAGGCTTTTTGCACAAGGTTACACTCAACAGGAAGGATTAGACTACCATGAAACCTTCTCACCTGTTGCAAAGATGGTGACAGTGAGAACAATAATCAGTGTTGCAACTTCCAAAAATTGTCCTCTATTCCAGATGGATGCCAATAATGCATTCATTTCATACAAGGATATCTCAAAGAAGATGTTTATATGGACGTGCCTCAGAGTTTTTAGAGGGGGAGGGGGGGGGGTATAAAGTTTGCAAACTACTCAAATCATTGTATGGATTAAAGCAAGCCTCAAGGCAATGGAATATAAAACTCACAGATACTCTCCAAGAAACAGGTTATCTTCAAAGCCCTTATGATCACTCCTTATATTAGTATATGTGGATGACCTTTTAATCATTGGTAACAGTGGAAGATTAATTGATCAATCCAAGAATACACTGCATAAAAAATTTAAAGTGAAGGACCTAGGTGAGCTAAGGTATTTCTTGGGAATTAAGGTGTTGAGATCTAAGGATGGTATACTTCTCAATCAAAGGAAGTAAACATTTGAATTGATCTCACATGTTGGCTTAAGTGGATCTAAACCAGTTAACAGATCACTAGAGGTGAACACAAAGCTCACTACTGTAGACTATGATGAACATCCTTTGCTTACAGACATTACTTCCTATCAAAAACTAGTTGGGAAGCTGCTCTATCTTACTATCACCGGTCCAGATATCAGCTTCGTTGTGCAGGTTCTTAGCCAATTTATGCAGAAACCTAAGACCTCACACTGGGAGGTTGCCCTCAGATTGGTAAGGTATCTCAAAGGCGCACTAGGGCAAGGGATTCTACTAAGAAGCAGCCTGTGTACACAATTGATTGCATTTTGTGATAGTGATCGGGCATCCTGCCCAAACACTAGGAGATCTGTCACTATGCATGTTGTGAAGCTGGGAGATTCACTTGTTTCTTGAAAATCGAAAAAGTAACACATTATGAGTAGAGGCTCAACAGAAGTTGAGTATATAAGCATGGCAACAACAATTCCTGAGGTGATTTGGCTGACATATTTGCTAAAGGAATTAGGGGTGATTGTCTCTCAACCTGTGAAGCTGATATGTGATAGTAAAGCATCCATACAAATTGCTTCCAACCCCATCTACCATGAGCGGACAAAGCACATTGAAATTGATTGTCACGTTGTGAGAAGCACCATTAAAGGTGGGCCGATATTGCAAGAACATGTCAATACAAAAGACCAGCTTGCTGATTTGCTGACCAAAGCTCTAGGAACTACACAACACCAACCACTTCTATCCAAGCTTGGAGTGTTCGAGGTCTTTCACCCTCCAGCTTGAGGGGAGTATTAAAATAGAGTAAAGTGTGGCTAGTTTGTTATATCTGTTAATTACTGTTGGTGTAGTTAGTTAGGGCTGTTAGTAAGTTGGTCAGTAAGCAGCACATGATGTGCACGTGATCCTCCAAATGTAATTGTATAAAAGTTTGACTTGTGCATTTTATAAAGTAAGAGAAAAAAACAAATCTTCTTCCTCGTACTTTCTGCTCTCCAGATTCCACAATGTTCTTCTCTCATAGATGAACCCTAACTCCCTATTTCTGTCAATTGAACTGAGATTCACAGAGATCAATCCTCAATTTAACATCATTGCAAACTTTATGTAAATTTCCATTTCACTTTTTGTCAGCATTGCATGTGTGTGTGGACGTTTTGCTACTTTTGGTGCTTTTTTAGTAGTGACGCTAAGCTTCAACCCTTTCTACACGGACATTAAAGGGGATTAATGTAGCATATACACAAACGTGCATGCACTAATGTGATCTCTGAAAAGTTCGCCCCAAAGTAGAATCATAGTCTAGTATTTAGTGGCTGATTAAAGATTTGAGCTTTGTGAATTAGAATATTTTATAATATCTCATTTAATTTAATAGGTTCAACATATATAATTATTTATATCTTTTTTAGTGAAATTTTAAAACTTATATTTTTTTTAAGTCAAAGCTATTGAGTTCGAATGAACCCAGAGCTCCTTCAATAAATCCAGCCCTAAGTGTTCATCCATTAACTAGTACTAGCTTCTTCTGTTTTGTGTTATATGATAGCTTTGTTTACACAAAATTTAATAAGTTAAACATGTCTGTATATTATAATCTTAATAGTAGAATACTAAAATAATGGTTAAAAAGTTAGTTTCTTAAGGAAAATATCATATATAACTGTTTAAAATATGATACTTAAATAAATTTGAATACAATTGGTTAGAATTATGAACCTAAGATCAGATAAAATATATACAGCATATATTGAATTGAAAGAAACACCATTATTGGGTAAGCACGCATAATTTTATGCAAAGTTCAACACAAGTCAAAGAAAATTTAACAAAATTAATGTGAGCGACAGAGGGAACAAAGTAAATTTCGTGACATTTTAATAATATAAAAAAAGAAAAAAGAAAGTTACCAATTATGTCCGCCCATAAGTTAGTAATTATAAAAATTGATCAATTCACAAAATATTTTCAATATTAGCCAAATGCTATCAATATTAAACAATTAGCTATTTGTAGCAAAAAAAAGGATCAAAATTTTGCTTTCTTTTGAGTGGGCGTTGTTGGAATAGATTGGGTACATCTTAGGAGCTTGAATTTCAGATTTGAGATGATTTGATAGAATTTTGAGGTGGTTTGAATTGAAAATTTCGAAGTAGAAGATGAACATGAAAAAAGATGATATGTGTATCAGACAGTGTATCATTTGTATCACATATGTATCAAATAGAATCATATATATATATATATCCATGTATACCAGTGTGTGAGATACAGGTGTGGTACATGTGTCGCACAAGAATTTTAAACTCGATTTTATCTACGAATTTTGATACCAAACCAGTCCAAATCACCTCCAATCTTGCTCGAATTTTGTATATTACCTCATCTATATACTTTCAACAAATTCCAACCATATCCACTGGAACAAAAATAATTCCTTTTTTGACTAATTTTTTAATATTTTATATCATTGATAATGAATTTTGACTCCAAACTAATCTAACTTGCCTTCAAACTTCGACAAATTTTGTATATTGCCTTATCTGTGTGTTTTCAATGAATCCAAAAAACACCCATTGAAAAAGAGTAATTTTTCAGAAACCAACATTGTTTAGTGGCTATTAACTTCTTATAAGTATCATATACATAATTACTTCTCATATTTACTATTTAGTTGTTACGCGACTGTATTCGTTGTATTCCCGCTAATCATGAATACACTAGCGTAATTCACCTAAAACAAATTGGGGAGTCCAACTGTGCGACTGTATTCGCTGTATTCGTGCTACTGTATTCGTGAATACAGAAGCAGAATTCGCCTAAAAAATAAGTGAGTCCAGCTGTTTAATAACGGAAAAGGAAACAATTAGCATGTATCATCCTAATTTAACTCAACAAAACCAATTCTACATAAATGTCATTGCTATACGATTGTATTCGTTATATTCACGCGACTGTACATGAATACATCGTGGAATTCGCTTAAAAATAGGGGAATCCAGTTATGCAGATGTATTCGATGTATTCGTTCCACTTTGAATACATTAGCGAAATTTGCCTAAAAAATAGGAAATTCAGTTGTTTAATGACGGAAAGAGGATCAATTAGCGTGTATCACTCCTAATTTAACTTGTCACGCCCCAAAAACCCACCGTCGGGACCATGCTGGCGTCTAACGTTGAACCCGCTAGACAAGCCAACGTTCCGGTTAACATACTTATTTCCTTATTATTTGGCTTCTAAAAGAAAAGTAATATACAAGAACAAATATGCATAAGAGTGCGGAAGCTATGAAATTCAATAACTTAAGTAATTAATATTACAAACTCCTTAATAAAACCCCCAGAACTGGTATCACAACTTCACGGTTTGTCTAAGATTACTAAAAACAAAGGGTATGAATAAACATATACAACTGTCTCAGAAATACAAAGAAAATACAGAGAAAGGAAAAAGATAGAAGGTGACGCCAAGGCCTGCGGACGCATGCAGGACTACCTTCAGTGTCGCATGTGGACTGAACGATACTCCCTCGATCAGTGTCCACCGGATCTGATACCGTAATCTGCACAACATAAAGAAGTACAAGTGTAGCATCAGTACAACCGACCCCATATACTGAGTAAGTGCCGAGCCTAACCTCGACAAAGTAGTGACGAGGCTAGAACACGACAAATAATAAACACCTGTGCAATTCAATAATATATAACAGGAATAACGGCGGGAAATAAACAATTAAGTGTATAACGGGGGGAGAACATACTGGGGACAGGGGGAAAACAAGTACTCAATTACAGAACGAAGCAACAGTCTAAGTATCAAAAATAGCAACAGGAAGTAAACACATAGAACAAACAAGTGCACGACATCACCTCCGTGCTTTACTCTCATCCTCACCAAAATAAGTGCACGACATCACCCTTCATGCTTTTACTATCATCCTCACCAAAACAAGTAAATAAATACACGGCATCACCCTTCGTGCTTTTACTTTCATCCTCACAATGTAATGAATAAATAAAACGACACGACATTATCCTTCGTGCTTTTAAATATTAAATCATGGCACATCATCACCCGTCGTGCTTTACACTCTCATCCGCACAATGCAATAAATAAATACACGGCATCACATTTCGTGTTTTACACTCTTCATCACCCAAACAATATAAAGAACAACAGTTTGGCAAGGAAAATCTACAACATAAACCAAAAATCACAACATCCCGGCAAAGGAACAATAACAGAAATATCACCGTCCCGGCAAGGGACACAACTATAACCAATCTCGCTCATATGTATAATTTAACAAAATAATTCTCAACCGAACAATTAATCAACAGTGTTCACAACCAAGTATTTCCAACAATTGAATAATCTCCAAAATGAAATCTATTTCATAACACAGTGAATATCGAAGAAAAACACATATACCATAAGAACTGACTCACGGGCATGCTTGACAACAATGTATAGGTACTCGTCACCTCACCTATACACTGAACATGGAATGATCATGTAGCACATATGACTCAACACTTATTCCCTCAAGCTAAGGTTAGGCTAAACACTTACCTCGACTCCAAAGATCCAAATCAAGCCTCTAGCACCGCTTTTCCTTTCGAACCCGACTCCAAATCAATCGTATCTAGACATAATTGACCCAATAACATCAATAAATGCTAAACAATTCAATTTCAATGCTTAATTATAGAATTTTCAACATTCTTCCCAAAAATCCAAAAATCGACCCCGGGCCCGCTTGGTCAAAATACGAGGTTCGGACCAAAACCCGATAACCCATTCACCCACGATCCCGAATATATAATTTATTTTGAAATCCGACCCCAAAACAAGGTCAAATTCCCAAATAATCAAAAAGCCCTAACTCTACCCAATTTTCTACCTTAAATTCTATCTTTTTAGGCGTAAAATCTAATGGGTATTGATAAAAATGGAAGAAAACAAGGTTAGGATTAATTACCTATGAAGCTATGGTGAAGGAGTTCTTTAATAATTGCCCAAGGAGGTGTGTAGAAGAAGAAGGCTGTGAAAAATGGTAGAATCCCGTAATGAGCATTCTGTTTTTTGACTAAAAATATAACAGGGCGATTTTACCTTACGCGATCGCAGAGCTTAATGACTCCTATGCTACGCGATCGCGAAGAAAGAGGTGCGATCGCAGAGTTAACCGGACACTGACCTATGCGATCGCGACCTATGAACCACGTTCGTATTGAACATTTGTTACCCAGCCCCAGCCCCTTATTAAACCTACGCGATCGCGACTGTATCGCGTTCGCGTAGAGCAAATACCCTAAGGCTCCGCGTTCGCACCCAGCTCTTTGCGACTGCGTAGAGCAAAACATCCCCCAACCCAAATTGAACATCGTGATCGCGAAGAGCAAATAACTGGACACCAGATACAGCAGCAAAAACCAGATTTTTACTAAGTTTTAGCACCTCAACACCTACCCGAAACTCACCCGAGCCCTCGGGGCTCAAAACCAAACATGCACACAACCTCGAAAATACCCTACGGACTTATTCGTGTAATTAAACCACCAAAATAACATCAAAAACCTCGAATTAAACCTCAATCAATGAAATACTTCAAAACTTCTTAAAACTTCAAATTTTGCATTTTTATCTGAGTCACGTCAAACGAAGTTCGTTTCTTACCAAACTTCACAAAAAACACATATAAATCATATCGAACCTGTACCGGGCTTCGGAACCAATATACGGGCCTGATATCACAGGTTTCACATAAAATTTCATTTTCAAAAACCTTTATTTTTCAGAAAAAAATTTCTTTAAAAATTTATTTCTGGGACTTGGGACCTCGGAATTCGATTCCGGACATACGCCCAAGTCCCATATTTTCCTACGGACCCTCCAGGATCGTCAGATCACGGGTCCGGGTCCGTTTACCAAGAATGTTGACCAAAGTCAACTTTACTCAAATTTCAACACAAAAAAATTATTTTCATCAGTTTTTCACATAACGGATTCCCGGCTACACGCCCGGGCTGCGCCGCAAATCAGGGTGAGATAGAAGGAGGTTCTCATGACCCAGGGACATAGATTAAGCTAGAAATACACGGGATGACCTTTCGGGTCATCACATAACTCAACAAAATCAAATCAACATAAATTTTGCTACTATTGTGTTGTATTCTATGTATTCACGCGATTGTATTTATAAATGCAATGAGGTAATAAAGAAATAGGGTGTATACGATTCTATTCAATTGGACTGTATACATTGTATTAAATTCACATATATTCATTATTCACTATTTATACATTGTATTTAATTCACCGTATTCAATTCGACTGTATTCAAACAACAACAATAATAAAAAACACAGTGATATTCGGTTGTAGTAAAAAAATACAGACCTTCGGAATACATAAATTCAAGCAAAAAAATAATGTATTTATACTAAAATACAATGTATTTGAGTATATTTGTACAAAATACATATTTGTATTATAGTATGTGACTATAATAGAAAAAAAGAGAAGAAAGTTCGCCGGAGATGGCATTTTTCGACCAATAAAAATAATGTATATATTGTATTAAAACTAAAAATGGAGACGAAGAAAAACCCGCCTCTCAAATCTTTTCCGGCGTAGTCAAGGGAAGATCTGTTCGCTTAAGAGGATGAGCCAATAGTAGATGATGACGCCGACGAAGATTCTGATGACGACCGCGATGATGACGCCAATGGAGATTCTGACGACCACCGTGATGATGACGCCGATGACGATTCTGACGACGACCAGGATGATGACACCAATGATTCTGCTGATTTGATGGAGAAGAGAGATGTAACTACCTGACCAGTCGTATTTAGAATTTAAGATCTGTTTGGCAGCATAAGGCCTTGAGCAACTTTATATTATGTGTATCAATGTGCGTGCATGGCTGGATTTAGTTACCGAATGATTCAAAATCGAATTGGAAGAAGGATTCTAATTTTGGAAAATTAAGCGGTGAGATTTGACCAGAATTTGACTTTTTGGTGTAAACGGCTCCCGAATAAGTTTTAGACAATGCCAGAAGCTTCGTATGGAGATTTTGGACTTAGGCGTGTGTCACGACCCAAAACCGGTCCAGGCCGTGATGGCGCCTAACGGAGAAGTCAGGCAAGCCAACAAACAACAACAACAACAATGAAGGTGCGGAATACAATAACGACATGGGGTAAGGCCGTAGAAACAAG